>CAIGQW010054073.1:9881527-9918838 GCA_903798125.1 Danio choprae | reverse complement strand
TTTTATTTCTATAGCGCTTTTACAATGTAGATTGTGTCAAAGCAGCTTAACATAGAAGTTCTAGAAAATTTTAATTGAACCTGTGTCAGTCCAATTTTCAGAGTTGAAGTTCAGTTTAGTTCAGTTCAGTTTGGTTTAATTTTCACTGCTAAAAGTCCAAACACTAAAGACCAAATCCATCGATGCACAGCTCCACAAGCCCCAAACCAAGCAAGCCAGTAGCGAAAGTGGCAAAAAACAAACTTCATGAAGTGACGAAAGTTAAGGAAAAAAAACTTGAGCGAAACCAGGCTCAGTTGGGCATGACAATATCTCCTCTGGCCAAACTTCTTGTGCAGAGCTGCAGTCTAGGCGTTGGGGGCTGGAGAACGCTGGACGTCCATCGTGGAGAACCTGCAGGTGTGAGTAGGTCACCGACGGGTGTACAGGCTGGCTCATGAGATCAATGCAGAGACTTGTCACTGGGTCTTTCAGGAATCTGAGGTCTTTCAGGGTCTCATGCTCTCCACTCCTCCATGTCCAGGTCCAATATGTAGTTGAACATGGAAGTGCTGATTGTCATCCCACACTCGGCAGCAAACTGTCCCTGTGCATGCTGAAGGTCCATGTTCGATGAAGCCAACAGAACAACATCATCTGCGAATAACAGAGATGAATTCCTGTGGTCCCTGAACCGGACCCCCTCCAGCTCAAGGCTGTGCTTTGAAATTCTGTCCAAAAAAGTATGAACAGAATTGGTGACAAAGGGCAACCCTGCCGTAATCCAGCATCCCTTACTTCCGGTGTCCACCACCGGGTTTGTGGATTGCCACCCCGACAGGCACCACAGACCTTACGGCCACAGCTCCTCATGGCCACGTTAACTATGGAGTCGGAGAGCATGGACTACTCTGTCTCACTGTCTTCATCCTCCTTCAGGATCTGGTCAAAGCTCTTCCAGAGGTGAGAGTTGAAAATCTCTCTGACTTGACGTTCAGCCAGACGTTTCCAGAGGACCCTCACAATACGCTTGGGCCTGCCAGGTCTGTCCAGCTTTCCCACCTGCCAGCGGATCCAACTCACCACCAGGTGGTGATCAGTTGACAGCTCTTCCACTCTTTTTACCCAAGGGTCCAAGACACACAGTTGGAGATCAGATGACACAACCACAAATTTGAAGAAAGTCCAGCCCTTCTTAAGAGTTCCAGAGCCCCAGCTTTGCATGGAGGTGAGCCCAACTATCTCTAGTTGGTACCGTTCCACCTCCTGCACAAGCTCGGGCTCCTTCCCTCCCAGTGAGGGGACATTCCATGTCCCAAGAGCCAGTTTCTGTGCCTGACGATCGGGTTGTCGTGGTCCTAACCTTGGACCACCACCCGTTCCACAATGCACTGGCCCCTTACAGCTCACCCTGCAGGTGGTGGGCCTGCAGAAAGAACCATAAATCTAAAACTGTTAAATTAAATGAATTGCTAGTTCCATAAAATAATGATAATGATATTGCACTCTGTGTTGCACTCTGAATGTTGATTCTGTTTTTTCTTTATATCGAACTGTACTATATCTAAAATAGACAAGTGTTCCGGTTTCAGCACAATTCATAGACATGCAGTATAGGTGAATTGGGTAAACAAAATTAGTGGTAGTGTATATGTGTGTGAATGAGAGTGTATGGGCATTTTCTAGTGCTGGATTGCAGCTGGAAGGGCATCTTCTGCATAAAACATACAAGAGTAATTGGTGCTTCATTCCACTGTGGCAACCCCTGATAAAATGGGACTAGGTTGAATGATAATGAGTGTGTGACTTGATTTTCCAGAATGCATAACCTAAGCAAAAATAGTGTTAATCGCTATTATTTTTAAAGTGTTGCACTTGCTGTTATTTACCAATTCAAAAAAAGAAAATTAGTCAAAAACAGTCCTAACCATTAAAGAAAGCGTCAGAACGCTGCAGATTCTAATCTGTGTGCATGTTATCTTTTCCTACAGTTATTAGCTCTGATTTCTCACTGTTTGAGACTGGTAACAATAGCACACCATACCATAACATACCATACCATACCATGCTATGCTATACCATCCCTTATGAAAAAGAAGTATACTTAAAGTTTATTTTATGTGTATAATTAAGTATACTTGCATAATGTTGAGGAGTTTGCATGTTCTCCCCACGTTCACGTGGGTTTTCTCAGAGTGCTCTGGTTTCCCCCAAGTCCAAATACATGCGGCATAGGTAAACTGGATTAACTAAACTGGTCATAGTGTATGAGTGTGTGTGAATGCGAGAGTGTATGGGTATTTCCCAGTAATGGGTTGCCGCTGGAAGGGCATCCGATGCGTAAAACGTAATAGTTGGTGGTTCCTTCTGCTGTGGCGACTCCTGATGAATAAGGGACTAAGCTGAAAATGAATAAATTAATGCATAATGTTGGAGTATATTTTAAGTCAGGATGCACCAAATTTTCAGCTGCCAAAACATATTGACTGAAAATGGCATTTGGCATGACAAAGAGAAAAATGGCCAAATGATGGTTTTGACGTGCCGCACTGTCCAACACATCCACTGTCTTCCAGACGCAGAAAGCACTGTGCTATATAACCCATTCATTGACCAAAGCACAAGAGCAGCAGAGCACGCACACCACAGTCAAGGTTCAAAATAACTTAACATAATGCCACTCACATAATGCAATAAGAAGACTTTTCTAAGCAGTGTACTTCCTGATACTTGCAATAGCCCTAATGTGCTCTGATGGCAACACCTGTAAACACTGGTCACATATTAATCTCATGAAGTGAATGAGTCAAGCGGTGGCTAAGTAGTTAGCACAGTCAGCTCACAACAAAAAGGGCGCTGGATCAAGTTCCGGCTGGACATGGAGGTCTTTCTGTGTGGAGAATCTGCAAATGTGTGGCTTCAGAATACTTGTAATACACCATGACTTGTTCAGACATCTTTTTATACTGCTTTCAAGCGCAGTGAATTCCTATGATTGCTCATTTATCTGTCTGTTACACATTTTATATTGTTAAGAAGTGTAGGCATGGGTTTAGGGGTAAGGTTAGCATTAATGTGTCAAAATAAATGTATACATACAACAAAGCAATAATATTTTTTATGAATAATTAAATATAAGAAACGTTCTACTAAATTTAAAAAATGTAATAATTTAACTGGGTATATGTTTTTCTAGGCCTTCCTCAGTTTCTCATTTCATCACATGGACTGTACAATCATTTTAATCTAGTTGTTGTGTTTTACAAGAAAAGTGCAAATGCTTTCATTGGGTACATACTGTAGGCTTTCTGTAGGTGAATAAATTGAAATTCAATCCGAATAGAAAAAAAATAATTTTTTGTAAGTTATACCAAATGCCAAAAACGTTGGTTAAACTGATTATTGAATCAGAGCATAAGTTAGTACATCAGACAAATCTTCAGATCTAGACAAATTACAACATAATTACTTAGTCACTTGCTCTCCCCTTATGCGTTTTCTATCCAAAAATCTTCACTAACCTGCATAATATACTCATCATGCCTTTAATCGATGTCGGTTAAACACTTATTTTCTTGTGTGGGCACGTCAATGTCACTGCACTGCAGAAGTCTGTATAATTTTCCTGTCCACCTTTATATTCAGTTCTCTCCACTCCTCGTTTTTGAAAGAACCTGTCAAAACCTCCATTACTAAAAGTGGTCTGAAAAAATGATAAGTTTAAGTAACCATCAACTTTATTTGTTTTAGACAGATCAAAAAGAAATTCAAATTGCCACAATTGACACTGAAATATCCATACTCTGATGCACTCTGAAATATCTGTAAATGTGTCAACATTAACAGAATGAACATCAATATATAACATGTTATAAAGGTAAAGTATGCCTTATGGTGTGACATACAAAAATAACTCTTAATAATTTACAAATGGAGTGAGAGCAATTATTTTTTTAATTGTTGGACACTTATCTTGATTTAGTGCTATTTTTATTTAATATAAAATTTTGAGAAGAATGGAAAATGAGATTAACAGGCGGATCGGTGCAGCGGCAGCAGTAATGCGGTCGATGTACCGGTCCGTTGTGGTAAAGAAGGAACTGAACCAAAAGGCAAAGCTCTCGATTTACCGGTCAATCTACATTCCTCCTCTCACCTATAAAGGACAAGATCTCAGATACAAGCGGCCAAAGTGAGTTTCCTTTGCAGGGTGGCAGGGCGTGGATAGGGTGAGGAGCTCTGTCACCTGGGTGGAGCTTGGAGTAGAGTCGCTGCTCCTCCACATCGAGAGAAGCCAGCTGAGGTAGCTCAGGCATCTGTTTCCACTTCATGGGCTTCACAGGGACCTTCAGTGACATCACCTTGAATGGGGACTTCAACTAATAAGTAAAAAAAACAAAAAACTGAAGTTTTGTATAACAAGAGGTCCATAGAAGACCAAAAAAATGTATAACAATTTACCACATTTTAAAAGATGACATTAATAAAAAAAATATGTCATTGTGACAGTAAAATGCAACATTGTCAACAACTCTTTCTATATATAAGAAATATAAGTATTTCTGAAACCAATGGTTAATGGTTTAATTAATGGTTTATGGTTTTTATTAATTATTTTAGATTTCTTAGATTGCACATTGCACAATTAATCTTTTAAACTCTTTTAATTATATTGTTTCTTACATTGTTACATAAATAATACATGAAGAATGATGTTATTACTATGCTATTACAACAATTAAGCCATTTTATCTTACATATTTATTTTTTTATTGTGTACATTTTCTTCTGTTTTAATGCAAACCCGTTTCTTGCCTAAGCATTTGTTTTGCTATGCTTTGCTTGTTGCGTTGTACAATGTGTCTTGAACACCATATCGTGTCTACCCGATGCAAATGAAACCCACAATACACAGGGGGTCACCCTGTGAAGGTGATACCTAATTGGTACTATTTATCAACATTGCTCTGGCCAGTCCTGACAAGTACATGCTTTTTTACCTGACTCTCATTAGCACTATCTGTAATGAGGGAACTTGGAAACCTGTTCATTTGCATACAGTACACCAAGCGAATAAAAAGAAGGGGCCTCAGGAGGTTTTGTGTCGCTTGTGTTGTACACTGGGTGGAGCGAATCATTTACACCAATTTAAAGGGTGCAGTGAAATTGTTTATAGGTTTTCGTTCAGGGTGATAATGATTGTGGACATACAAACTGTTCACTGGAGAAGGCTTTTAGGTGTTTTGATGTTCTGGAAAAAGAAAATCTTAAAAGCCTACTAGTACTTTGAACATGAACTGTTTCTGAAAAGAAGACTTGGAAAAAGCTAGGGTGCACTTAAAGGCGCCGTTACTTTCAAGCGGAGATGAATGCAGAGCTCTAATAAAAAGCTATTGAGGCATCAAGGCCCAGAAAGCTTTTAATGTCAGTCATTCTACCCATTACCAGGCATTTAATGCAGACTGACTGGGACTGCATGTTAGCATGACGAAGAGAGTGCAGGTTCAATAACAAGGTCAGTTTACACAGCGCGCTCCAGCTCTGATAATCCTGAGATATGCTGACGCTTTGTATACACTTGTTAATTGTTGGCCAATAAGCAGACATTTGTTCTTTGGGACTGTAAAAGAGGCAAAGGACAAATCTGTGAACCATTAAGGAGGCCAAATATATGAGTACAGTACAGCTCTTTTACCTTGTTATAAATATCAACACTTCAGACACTTTTTCCCCCTAGGAAAATTCTTTTGAAAGCGGAGGTGGATATGAACACAAATGAAAACTCAAGTAAGGTCACAACCCTTTACTTTGGTTAACTTCTTGAATAGTTATACTGAGCTGTAGAGATCTTAACCAGCACTTAGCTGATTCAAAACAGTTTTAGATAAGTGTTCACAAAACAAAAATATCACTTTCAGTTCCTTTAGTTTAGTCTTATTCATAAGGTAAGGTCAAGTACTTGTCACCAAACCTACAACATTGCAGCAACAATGTACTGTAGGTTTTTGTGCCAGTAGAGTGACCTTGTGGAATGACAAAAAGCATAATCTCAAACAATATTTTTTCAAAGATATGAACATATAAAAGCTGAACAAATAAGTGTTCAATTGTTGTACACTTTGTTATATAACTATTTCAAAATTTGGAATCAGAGGGCTCAAAAACAGAAGAAATAAAAGTGACTTTACATTTGTAAGTTCTAAGTATAATGCATATTGCATATTACTAATCGTGCCTCACGGTGGCACAGTGGGTAGCACGATTGCCTCACAGCAAGAAGGTCGCTGGTTCAAGCCTCGGCTGGGTCAGTTGGCATTTCTGTGTGGAGTTTGCATGTTCTCCCCGTGCTGGTGTGGGTTTCCTCCGGGTGCTCCGGTTTTATTTGCAGACATTAAGTCCAGAGACATGCGGTATAGGTGAATTGGGTAAGCTAAATTTTCCGTCGTGTATGTGTGTGAATAAGTGTGTGTGGATGTTTCCCAGCGATAGGTTGCAGCTGGAAGGGCATCCGCTGCGTAAAACATATGCTGGATAAGTTGGCGGTACATTTCGCTGTGGCGACCCCAGATTAATAAAGGGACTAAGCCGAAAAGTAAATGAATGAATGAATATTACTAATCAAATATTAGTTTTTAGATATTCACAGTAGGACATTTACCAAATATATTCATAAAACAAAATATTTGCCTTATATTCTAATGATTTTTGGCATAATAAAACAATACATTTGACTCATACAATGTATTTTTACTATTACCTGTGCAACTTTTTACATGGAATTTGACATTAAAGACCTAGTGTTTAAATCTAAAACGGAATGTTCTATTTTGTGTAATCACCACCAATGTTTGATGATTTTATAGACTTTAAAAGTCGATTCTATTTTGATAACAGTGATACATTTTTGGTTAACAAACTATTTGGTTTGTTGTTTCTTGGGAAAAAATGAGAAATGTTGATCCAAAGACACTGGTACATTTTTTTATATAGCATTATGCATTTTCAGTTTCTTGCACCTGCGAGACTTCTAAATCCACTGTGTACACATATACAAATAAGACTGTGTCAGAGCTGTGGTCATAAAAACAAACAGATTATGAAGTGCATATTTCATTTCATTCTCAAGAGTTCACCTGAGGTTGTTTTTCACCCTGAACTCCTTGTGCTCTAGCTGTCAGTATGTGTGAGGTGTATTTGCAGGCTAACTCTCTAAAAGCTGTAGATGATTTTGCTGTCTTAAAATATCGTCCACAATTAATTTTGTGTGACAAATGCCAATTAATTACATTAATTAATTGATTAACTTCACAAGCACATGTCCACTAATTCAAATTAGACTACTAGTAAAGTATTTATAGACTGGTTGGGTATGGGGTTAGGTTAGGGTTATGGTTAAAGTTAGTTTAATAAACTGACGTTGCAAAATTACTTATCACTCACTACAAGAGTAGTGAGTGATTGGCTTATTTTCATTTGGAGTTTAATTTATTACCAGCATACAGTTTTGTCTTCAGAGTATCCAAAAAAACAGGATGTGTATGCTGCTTTCTTCTTCGAAGGATCATTTGCATTTAAAGATAAAGCTTTGCTTTCACTCAAAAATGCCCATTTAAGGCATAATACCTTCATATACAATTTTTGTGTGACACCTATGATTTATATTACAACTATTATTAAAAAATATTAAAATAATGCATAACCACATGGGAAAACTAGGTTACTGCCGGAAGAGGCATTAGTGAGCCCAACAGGGGGCGCTCACCCTATGGTCTGTGTGGGTCTAAATGCCCCAGTACAGTGAAGGGGACGCAATACTGTCAGTTAGCGCCGTCTTTCGGATGATACATTAAACCGAGGTCCTGACTCTTTGTGCTCATTAAACTGGCCTCTGTCCATCATGTTCTCCTAATCATCCTCATATAATAATTGGCTTCAGCATGCTCCTCTCCACCAATAAGCTGGTGTGTGATGTGGGGTCTGGTGCAGAATGACTGCCTTCACATCATCCAGGTGGATGCTGCACACTGG
Organism: Danio choprae; assembly: GCA_903798125.1. Lineage (NCBI taxonomy): Eukaryota > Metazoa > Chordata > Actinopteri > Cypriniformes > Danionidae > Danio > Danio choprae. The sequence goes on along the minus strand of CAIGQW010054073.1, from coordinate 9,910,831 downwards.
TGGTGGATAAAGAGATTCCCCCCACAATGTGTAAAGTGCTTTGACTATCCATAAAAGCGCTATATAAATGTAAGGAATTATTAATCGGTTACCTTTAATGTTCAAGAGTCTTTGTTGGGTTGTTATACAATTGGAAGTAGTGACCTGGTGCTTGACAGGACCAGACAGCATTTGTGTCTTGTTGTTATTTCTCTGCAAAAGTTTGTAAAAAATATTTAAAAAATGTGGATGAATGCAAAATAATTGCAAGACAACAAACACACAAAAAATAGGTTAGCAATCCATAACCAATTAGAACTACTTTTTTGTGAACAAAGCTACAGCAGGTCTCTCATATTATACACTTAAAGACAAAAAAAAAAGATTACAAATTTTATTGTACATAAATTGTCTAAACATGTACGTTTTAATAATACTTTTGAAATTAATATGAAAATGTAATAAATATGAAAAATTACAAAAGTAAATAAATAGATTTTATGTGCTTGAAAATCTGCAGAATTCAGGTAAAATGTGAGGATTTCTGGGAGTGCAAATTCCATGTGGGCCTACATATAACTCTCTAAACTCACTTTCCAGCTTAAGGACACTTTTAAAGTTTTTAACTAGTGGTTGGATTTGATATTATAACCTGTGTGTATTTAAATTTCCACAGGGATAACTAGTCAATAAAGGGCTATTCCTTCCATAGATATTCAGCAGTGTTTTTTTTTTTTTTTAAATCAATGATCAGCACTATCTGTGCTAATTACAGTTGCGGAGAGCTTGTCGCTCAGAGACCTTGGAATAAAATTACCTTGAGAAGTTATTTGTCCTGCAGCATTGGTATGCCAGGGCGAGTCCTGCAGCTTCACCATGTCTGACAAGCTCTTATCTCTGCCTCTCGTCCACAGGTGCTCCCTGTCACCACGGTGTGATCAAAATGCGGCACAGAACCTGCGAACACCAAGCTCTGTTTACTCAGATAAATTACAGAGACGTGCAGGTTGCTGAAAGTAAAGTGCAACTTGTAAAAACTCCACTCACTTTTCTCAGCATACGGACAGTGATGGTTTTTGGTGCTTGTGAAACATGTTCACGGAGACTTCAACACAGGAGAGCAAAACTAAGATGCAAATTAAACTTACTTTCAAGTTCTACCTCTTGGAACACATAACCACAGGCGTTGCAGTGTCTTCGGTTTTGGATATCAACCCACTTGTTAACAAGCTCATTAGTCGCTGCACAAACTAAAATTTGTATTTCTGGGCCTCCAGGGGCAAGACTAAGAAACACTGCTTTGAAGGATAAAACAGCCAGAGACCATATTGAACATCCTACAAAACTCAAAACCCTCTTGTGAATGCAATCTAACTCTCTCAATCTCCAGTGGCAGTCCTAGACTTTAGGGACCCTAAGGCCACTGTCAGTTTGTTCTTTAAACCTCCCAATGGATGGATGGATGGATGGATGGATGGATAGATAAATAGATAGATTTAATTCAGTTGAAGGTAACAAATTTGTAACATTGCATAAATTGGCAACAAATGTTCAGTAAATTGTAAGTTGCTGTGAAGTAATTTTTTTAAACAAAATTTATTTTTAACTCAACGCTTGCAGATGAAAAGCATTAAACGTTGACTCAGGCATTTCAGAATGACTGAAAGTAAATCTGAAATGATGCATGATGGGATTGATCTGATGGTTAGTTCAGTTACACAATCACATCCCCTGTTGAAATGAAGTTTTATTCGTTTGTAATGAAAGACAAATCAAGTAACATTATTTAAGTTATAAAAATAAGTTTGCATGCATCCAACTTAACATTAAAGTAATATCATAATATAATATCATAATATGCACTCAGTTCTTCTAAAATTCATCACTTCTTTTCTCATATGGTGTCTGAAATGGTTCTTTCATTAATTGGTCAAAATACCATAATCTGTTTGTGATAGTCTGTTTGTGTTTGTGTCTCCTGCTTATACCACATGTCAGAATCCAATGTTTCATATCTGAACTTCAGCTCTAGAGGCTTCCTTAGCACGTAATTGATGCAATCATTACAGATCATAAACCAACAAAGTAAGGTTGGAATTACTGAAGACTCATGCAGGCAGTTTTGAGAATAGTTTCTTTCTCTCTCTCCTTCTCTCTCTCTCTCTCTCTCTCTCTCTCTCTCTCTTAGAAAATGATGACTGAATTTATTGTGCACTTTGATCTTTGAAGATTTTCAAACCTTTTATATTCAGAATAGGGCAAGAGAGCACTTTAAATTGCACTAATTATTGTATTTATATATGCAAGCCATTGCTGAAGGGATGTAGCAAAATTAATTTTGGAAAATGGCATCTTACTTTAATTGTTTATTAACATATAGCCACACAAAAATTCAAATACTCATTTTTATAAGATGTTAAAAAGTCATTTAATCTAGTCAACTAATTGCATTCTCTGGTCACACCCTTTCTTTGGAACACACAGTGCTCAGCATATATAAGTACACCCCCCACAAATCTCTCATTTAAATGAATATTTTCTATAGGATGCTTTACAATATCATATTTGTGCATATACATTCATTTAGTCAGTACTGAAGCCAAATCTGGAGATAATCTAACAAAATAACTTACAATAATGGTTCACAAATTAGTATCCCAAATTTATATATAAGGGAAAATATTAAATAAAATTGTCAAAAATCAAGAGAAACAAAAAATATATAAAATTTAGTTGAAATGTTGTAGTTTGTAATATATTTTGCATGAATTTAAATGTATTATCTTTCCATTTCTAAAGACGTTCTGTGACTAAAATATTATTTTAATAAATATGTATGTTTAATAAATCTGTTTTGTTCAAATGCACTAATATATATTACCCATATTCACTGAGGAATGGATAAAAATATTCATTTTCTAAATGGGGTGTACTCATATATGCTGAGCACCTATTCCAATTCAGATTAATCAAATTACATTTTGTTTCAGAAATACATCCAGTTTATCCATACTAAACTAAAACAGATGGAGTGTGTGCACTGCTGTTATCTGTGACCACAGGCCTTGCTGAGAAGGCATGGTGCCTCTGTAGTTTGTGAAAAATATTTTGATGAAAGATCATCTATAAGGAGGTGTCTAATTAAACCCAGTCATTTCCCCTAGGCTTTCTCTATAGGGCTATGTCATACTGTGAAGCACTTTTTTATTGTTCAGGAGATTAATGAGACATTAATGAAGACATATTTTGCATATGGCGTGTTAGGGCCCTGTGAGTATTTAAGTTGCTGAATGGGTTTGATGTTAATGGTTTCCTCTAACTAATGGATGACACTTTACCTTTCTGGGACCACAAACTATGTATGATTGAGGTATATGTCTAAATAAGCAATCCTCTCAAGATCTCCATGATGTATTTCAAGCATGTGACTGATGACTCCCGTAGGGCCCAAGCTTTATTATTCCTGGTGCTATAATCTCCAAGAAATAATAGTTGTGTGATTCAATCATGCTAATTTATGGAAACTGCCCTCAAAGGTTTGTGTTTACAAAGATATCGCGCTGTATTGTAATGAAATACTTTCGGGATTTCAGGTAGTTTTCAAAGGGTTTGTAAACAGCCCTAGTACAATGACACACCGTTACAAGTGTTCTTGTATTACTTTCACAGAAGCTTCAACTTGCTGATTATATTATTATAAAATCTATATCAGCTGCCGCCTGAGATCCTCAGGCAGTTTTTATTCTGTTTGAAAACACATTTTTTTACCAATTTTCTACACTCTCAGAACTATTGTTATCTGGAAGAACCAGAAAGGAAATTCATTCAATTACTACTGGAAAAAAATTAACATTTGAGTTTTCATGTTTTTTTTTTTTTTTTTGTTATTTGATGACATATTCAACTAGTTTTTATCTGCCTCTGAGTTGTGTTGAAAATAATTTAGTTTAAAACAACGTGCTCTGACTACATAGTCAGATACGTTTCAAAATATGTTGCTGCTTCTCAGTAAGGCTATAATTGAGGCTACAGCTTTCATGTGCCAAATTAGTTGATTTACTGAAGAAAAATGGCTTGGGAGAAAGAGTGTTTCTCTGTATATTAGAGTGTGTCAAGGTTATTGCTGAAGGGGACGTGTAAGAACACTGTGACATTTTGGCTGGTATAACCTGGAAGTGAAAGGTAAACAGACCAGTGTAAACAAGGTTTAAGGAGAGGTATAAAAATAAGAATTTATTCAGCCTAAATAATAATTCTAGAAATCTAAGAGCTGTTTCTTGAAAAAACGACAAAAAAAGAAATGGTTTGATACCTCAATATGGTTTGATACCTAAAAAAAAAAAAGTAAATAAAATAAAACAAATTTAAAATACAACACTATAGACGATTTCAGGGTTTATATTCGAGCTTGGCAGATAACCATAAAATCATTTCAATCAATTATTTTCACACAACTCCAAACTCAATTTCTTATTTCTGCAACACTGTATTTTGATGGTCCTCATTAGACAGTCTGTTGACAATAAGTCATTTTCCAACTACTATGTCAGCTCACAGCCATTAGATTATTATTAAGAGCTGCTACCTGCATTATAAGTGTCTCTTCTCAATATTATGAACTCCTCTTTATTACTTGGTCACATCCCAGGACCTTTCAAAATGCAGCTATTAAGCCCCTTATAAAAAATAATTATCATAATAGTTATGATAATACACAAAATAGATCCTAGAATTACCAAATTCCAGACCAAGTTCAAACCTAATATGTTCTTTCAAATGTATTACAAAATAATTGTCTGATCAGTTGTGCTTATTGCAAACTAATGATATCTATGAAGAATTTCAGTCAGGTTTCAGGCCCCATAATAGTAGAAACTGGACAGAAAATACAAATGACCTGCTGATTCCGTCAGACCAAGACTGCATTTCAATATTAGTTTTGCTTGATCTTAGTGATGCTTTCAACACTATAGGTTACAATATACTCAACAGATTTTCACTCTTGAAAATGTTAACACTTTGTCATACACTCAAAAAAAAAAGAATAATGATGAAGTTTATCATTAACTGTTTGTAACCTTTTGATTTTATTTAATTTTAGGGTTTTTTTTTTCCAATGTAGATGTTGTCTGTATACTGTCAGATTCCTTACAATCTAAATATGTTAAAACTAAATATTATTAGGTTTAATCAAATGTGAATATGTTATAAATATATCTAGCTGTAAAAAAAAGACAGATCCAATTAGTTAAATTCTAATCATTCCTATACTTCCTAACCTCTGGTTAACATTCCTGTATTTGTGGTATATAGGTTGCTGGTTTGATAAACAGCAGACAACTATCTTTTGACATTTCTTACTTTTATTTTTACATAGCATTACCTCTCACCAGCTGCTGTTTACAGAATGTGAGTTTCGTGATATGATGTAAACCTTGCTGCTCAATTTCCGATTGGCTGTCTCTTTTGTCAAGTGTCTAGCAGCATCAAGCAAGCACTGCTCTGTTTCACACTGAACAAACTGAAGATTGTAATGTGGGGTTAACACCACAAATGCCATGCTAACCCTGCTATCAAATTACAGGTGTAAAACTTGTCTTTACCCAGGATTAAATGTGGTGTTTAGATTGGTGATAACCTGGGGTTGAGCACAGTGTGAAAAGCACAATAGACTGGATACAAAACCACACTAGCATTCAGGGAAAAGGGCTAAAATGGCTTAATCTTACTTGTCTGAGCTTTAATGTTGTGTTTGTTTAAATGAGGCATACAGTACATTAACAGCAGTTAAACCCAGAAACCCTGTGTTAATTTTCATTGTTATGCTGATGAGTGTGTTAAAATATGTAAAACCAATAAATTTCTTATTTTCAATTCAGATAAGATAGAGATATTACTCATTGGATGTAAATCCTGTACACAGAAGCTTTTAGAATCCAATTTGGACACAGATATACTGTTACATCATCCAGACCTGGGTGTTATATTAGACAGCAACTTCACAAAATCATATTTCTAATGTTACAAAAGCAGCCTTATTTCACCTTCTTTCAACTTTTTTAAACTCCAAAGTTCACATAACGTATCTTATGACTTCTTTTTTTAATTTGCTTGAAGATGCAGCTACACTCAATTTTTATTCATCTGCTTTCTGTTTCAACCTCAGGATTCCCATCCTGAGATAACTAGAGATTACACCAGCATTAGTTTGGATCCAGCCAGTAATGAAGATTTCAGATGACTCCAACACCTGTGAAGAAATGACGACATCACCTGCAAGGAACTTGCCACCAGAGACATGGCAAACAGCTGGTACATCCACCAATATTTATAGGAAAAATGAAAATGCATGTCTAATGTGAGTTAGATGGTATGTAGCTGCAATGCATTCTATAGCAAAGACTATAGAATATACAAGACATGTCACTCATACAGTTTTGAATGGGTTAAAAATCTAAGTGAAGTTTATTTATAAACTAATTTTGAGAGGAGCACGTGGTTATGATTGAATACGGCTGGTCCCGCATTAACTAACGCATGATTCACCAATCAGATGATTCACACCCATTCCAAACCCTCTTAGCATTCCTATACTGCAGGAGAGCCCAAGAGCATAACCCCCTTGCCTCACTTTTTACTGATGATGCAAATCAACCAGTAACACATTTTTAACACCCCCTCCTCCGAACCATTCTCTAGTCTCTAGGAGCAGCCACCACAGCAGCCCACAACAGGCTCCCCCAACAACAGATCCAAACCCTCGGTCATTAGTCCTCCAACGCCTTCCTACATTCGCCTCAGCCCAATATGACCTCAGGGAAGCCCAGCTGATCCTCTCAAGCCGACTTTCACCCACATTTCTAGGCATAAGCACGACTCTGCCATTTCCCCCTATTCCCCCTCCTACTAGCATAGGAGCTTCTTCACTACCTTTTCCCTTTTTCTTCCTTTTAACTTTTCCTTACAATCCCAAACTATCCCATACTTCCATTCACTCTCACTCAATGCAGCTTGGACCCACTTAAGGGTCACCCCGAGCTCCAATTGCTGCAGCAGTGACGCTCTAAATGAGCTTACATACACTTCCATTTCCAAATATCACTACCGTCACACTCCCCCGCAATAATACAGCAGTAAATGCTTCTGCCGGATCGCATATTGCCTCCATACTGACTATCATCGCACCTTTGCAGCAGCTCTACACTCACCCATTGCACCACTGCCGCAACAGTGACGCTCTTGCTGAGCTCATACACACTCCCATTTTTACATATCACTACTGACAGAAATCAACGTACCTGCGGGAGCTCACATTACTCTCCAAATTCCAACTACCACTGCACCACTGCAGCAGCAGAGACGCCTTGCTGAGCTACACTCACCCATTGCACCACTGCAACAGCAGTGACGCTCTAGCTGAGCCCTTATTCACTTCCATCTCTATATATCACAACTGACAGTATTTAACATTCCTGCACTAGCAACTCATATCACTCCAATACTGACTACGACTGCACTTCTGCAGCAGCAGAGATGCTCCGCTGAGCCTTATTCTCCCTCTGCACCACTGCCGCAGCAGTGACGCTCTGCCTAAACTCACACACACTTCCATTTAGCCATACCACTACTGACACACTCCCCAGCACTGCCACAGCAGTAAAAAACACCTCTGCGGAAGCATACTTACCTTTCAATATTGACTTCCTACGCACCTCTGCAACAGCAGAGACACTCCACTGAGCCTCATTCCCCCTCTGCACCACTGCTGAAGCAGTCATGCTGTGCCTGAGCTCACATACACTTTCATTTAACCTTACCACTACTGACACACTCCCCAGCACTGCCATAGCAGTTAAAATGTCTCTGCAGAAGCGTATTTACCTTTCAATATTGAGTTCCATTGCACCTCTGCAACAGCAGAGATGCTCCGCTAAGCTTCATTTCCCCTCTGCACCACTGCCACAGCAGTGACGCTCTGCCTGAGCTCACATACACTTTCATTTATTCATACTGATACACTCCCCAGCACTGCCACAGCAGTTAAATCACCTCTGCGGAAGCATTCTTTGATACTGACTTCTATCGCACCTCTGCAACAGCAGAAGCACTCTGCTGAGCCTTATCCCTACATTACATCACTGCCATAGTAGAGTTTCTCTAGCAGAGCTCACACATACCTGCATTCAAATTATTACATCCGCCACACTCGCCCTGGTCACGGCAGTTAAACACTGCTACAGGAACACACATAGCATTTTCAAACACCGGCTGCCAGTACATCACTTTAGTAGCAACAATCACTCTAACCTAAACCATTTACACTTTGCACTGGTTCCATCTATGCACTTTACATTCAGCAGTCGGATATTGCATTTATCTTCATTGCCTTTTGGGGGTTTCCTCAATATGCGGTTGCTGTCCAGAGCAAAGCATTTTGGGGTGTTCTCGAGACCTACCTGAGGGCTCTCTCTCGGGACAGCATGCCAAACTCGCTTTGTAATCAATCATCAGCTAAGTGTGAACTCTTGAAGTGAAGTTTATTAATACTAACTATTAGTTATTTATATAACTAATTTCGAGAGGAGCATGTGATTTTGATTGAACATGGCTGGTCCCGGATTAACTCACGCATGATTCACCGATCAGATGATTCCTAAGTCACTATAAATAACCAGAGTTTCTTATTACAGTTATCTTCTCCTTGAAGAATCTCCCCTTCCACTCCTACTCCTCCACCTGTCCCTTTATAGGGTGGCACGGTGTCCCAGTGGTTAGCACTGTTGTCTCACAGCAAGAATGTCACTGGTTCAAATCCTTAACAGGCCAGCTGTTGTTTCTGTGCGGAGCTTACGTTCTTCAGGTGCTTGCGTGGTTTCCCACGGGTTTCTTCGGTTTCCTCCCACAGTCCAAAAACATGTGTCTTAACCAGCAGTATATCTCTATATAGCAAATTATAATCTGCCATCAGCTCTAAACAAAGGGGGGGGAGTTCTCGAGACCCACCTGAGCTCAAACTCCCCTCTCGCCCTGCAAATGGGAGGGAGCCCTAGGCTCAAGGATCTTATGAGCTCAGGGCTCTCTCCCAGGACAGCATGCCAAACTCCCTTTATAATCAATCATCAGCTAAATGGGAACTCTTGAAATGTCCATATTGGTGCTTTAGGAAAGGCAGCTCCACCTTCTAGTAAAGGAGCCAATTGCAATAGTCTGATGATTCTCCAGAGGGAGGGCTTGGTCCAGACAATTGTTCTTTATGACAGTTTCTGTAGCTTTATTGTTGTGAACGCTCTGCTTTTACAATACAGTACAATTACAATACTTACTTCACAGACATGGGAATATATCTACATAAAGCTTAAAATCTCTACTTTTAAATGAACTACACTTGAAAACAAATGTTCTCTGGTTTTGTAATATGTTTGAAATTAACCTGAGATACTAGCATTCTTGTATCTCATTATTTTCAATAAATTTCTGCCTCCAGGATTCAAGCACAAAACACAATAGAATACCTACAATCTTGTGAAAATAGGTTGATGTCATTTTAGGAAACTTGATTTCAGGAATAAGTTGGAAATGACCTCAGAAGACCAATACGATTAGAAGCAGCAGTATTCAGAGGATGATGTGTAACACGTAAGTTATTGATTGCATCCTTCAGAAACAGCCATAAAGGGGATTGGTGTACCCCCCCCCCCCTCTCTAACATATACACACACACAAATGTAACAGCACAGTTTTGGAAAATGTTTCCTCATTCAAATATTTAGGAGCTGCTGGAGAGGTGTTTTAAAGATGGCTGACGAGTGAAATCACTTGCCTTAAAGGGACTTTGTTTATAGTCAACAGGATCTACAAAGGCAACAAATAATTTTTTTTTTTCATCCAAAGAAGTTGTGTGTTAATTGTTGATAGACAAGTTTAAATTTCACTACTGGTTTCCCAGTGTTAAAACAACCCTGTAAGTTTTGTGTACTTTCCCAGTTTTGTAGTATATCACTTCATCTGAACAATTTTCACATAAACTCAATCGTGAAGTGTGCATAGACGTACAATCTTATGACCATCAGAATTCACGCCGTGTATGCCCGCCTTTAAGGGGGCCATCAGAATGAAGTTTTATATGATTTATGGTATTTTTTTTATTATTTACAAGTGATAAAATGCATTTCATACACCAAGGTGATACAGATGCACACTTTCAGTTGCTCTTGTTTATTTGAACCAGTATCCTTGCATAGAGGTTCTGAGTCTGCAGAGATACAAAGTCTGTTTTGATGTGTGAAATGTTTTGAATAGAGGTGTGAGTTTGAGATAATATGTGGTGAAGAATGTGTGTGTGCCTGTGCTGAATTGTAAGGCCATCCTTGCAATTCCTTATAATTATTGAGTTTTTCAAAGGTGAAAAAATAAAATTAAATGTTGTTCCACACAACTGTGAGGATCAGTGAAACAATTTCCAAACAGTTTCCAAATTGGCTCTATGGTCAGTGAAGTCAATATAGACTGGATACAAGTTTTTTATGAGTAAATGCAAACACTCTTTAGTTGAGTTAGACTTGTTAATTTTAAGTATTACAGTATGTGTATTTTTGCTTTACTATTTTCAGGTCTCACACTCCACATCTCTTCAATCAAAGTAATGACCAGGTACAACCCGGCTTCTCTTCAGTGGGAGACTGCTAAAGAGTTACAGGTTGATACATGCAAGGGATGACAGACATATTTTAGAATCATTTAAATAAAATAGCAAAACAGATGAATAATATAATGATTGGAGAGAGAGAGAGAGCTGTACGTTTGACAAAAAAGATGTCATAAAAAGTCATAAAAAGGATGATTATGCAAAATTCAATATCTTATTGATGTAAATGAATGGGGAAATGTGCTAAATTAGTCAACACAAACTCAAAAATGATAAAAAGGGAGAAAATCTATCTATCGCTTAAATGATGGATTTTACATTAGTTCAAGAATAGGAGTAAGAGAAGATTCAATAAAAACTAACAACAGTTGAAGTCTTGTTTATTTATTTATTGAAGTTCAGTGAGGTCAGGGACTGCATCTCCTTGGACAGCTTCCACTGTTAAAGGTCAGCAGCTTGAACCGGGCTTAGATCATCTAAGTCCACGGGCGGTCCTTTTTTTATTAATGTCTTCTGGCAGTTTACAGTAGAACAGAGCTTTAAAAGTGACTGGGGTTATGCTTGAAATTTCTATGGTGGCTTTTTTTAAGTTTCAAAGCTTCTGTCCCCTATCATTATAATTGTACAGGAAAAAAACAACATTTGAAAAGACATATGAGTCAAAAAATAAGAACAGTGTGAACTGACTTTTTAAAGGGTAAGTTCACCCAAAACTGAAAATTATGTCATAATTTACTCACCCTTAACTTGTTCCAATCCTGTTTGTTTTCCTAGTATGAAAGTAAATGTTTACAGGATTTCAGTTTCTTCAAAATATATTCTTTAGTGTTCAACCGAATAAAGAAACTCATAAAGGTTTGGAACCACTTGAGGGTGAGTTAAAATTGTTTAGGTAAACTACCCCTTTAAGTTCAGTCTTCTAGTGTTCTCTCCCTCTTATCCAATGCAAAGACTTTTGAATTCTTCTAAGCTTGCATACAAAGAAAGCCGAAAAGACCATCTACAGAAGGATTAGAAATTGATTCTGAATGAACTGCAAGACCATAGAAGATGGGAATGGCATTTTACATCCACCAATGAAAGGTTACACCAAAGACTAATAAGATTCAGTTACTGTGACAACCTTGGCCAAGAGGTGCTTGAAGCATCCTTGGCGTTTCAAGCTTTGAGTGTCCAAATTCACTATCAAAGTGTAGGCCCAAAGTCCCCAAAGTCATTAGCAGCCTGCCACTGCTCTGTTTGTACAAATACTCTCTTCTTACAATAAGCTGGGGGTGTCATTATGTCTGTAAAGCATTAACAACTAAAGAAAGTCCACTGCGTCTGAATTTAAAAGAAGGAGAGGTTGTGGTCTGGAGGGCAAGCTAGTGATCATCATTAAAATAATTCTACTGCAAAGGGTCAGCGTTTGGGACAGTTAATTGAAAAGAAATTAGAAATAATTGCAATAACAAAAATGTAATGTAAATCTATGCTAAAATATTAAAATAAGAGATAAGCCATGTATTGTGGAATAAACCATTCATTCATTCATTTTCCTTCGGCTTAGTCTCTATTTCATAGGTCGCCACAGCGGAATGAAACGCCAACTATTCCAGCATATGTTTTACCCTTCCGGCCGCAACCCATTTCTGGGAAACACCCATACACGCTTACATTCACACACAGTCATATTCTCTGGCCAATTTAGTTTATTCAATTAACCTATAGCACATGTGTTTGGACTGTGGGGGAAACCCACGCAAACACAGGGAGAACTCCACACAGAAACGCCAACTGGCCCAGCCAGGACTCGAACCAGTGACCTCCTTGCTGTGAGGCAACAGTGCTAACCACTGAGCCACCATGCCGTACCCTGGAATAAACAATTTAATAAATAAAAAAATGAATGAATTAAAATTTGAATAAATAACTAAAAAAAAATCATTAAATTTACTTCATTTTACTTTTGCTTAAATTTGATATTATGTTATCCCAATTTTATATAAAAAGGATGAAAACACAAACAACACTGTCTCATAACCTGCATAACTATATAACAGCTTGCTGTGCCAGGGGAGAAGTGAATACATGTATGATTGTGTGATGTGATTATACTTACATTTTAACAGACATAGTTGAATTTCTGTCTATTAGGAATAAGACTGCATGGGTGTTTGACTCAAAATTGTAACCTATTGCAATTGATTTATCCATCTAGATGGAAGCTTCATCAGCAAAGTATATAGTGATGCCTGGTAGTGTTTAGAAAATAATGTTCTTGATATGTGTTTAAACATTTTCACAGTAATGCAGTTGGAGAATAATTTTTATTTTACCAAACATCCCTTCGGTACAAAGTTCTTCAAAGAACTAATTCTTCTTCTTCTTCTTCTTCTTCTTCTTCTTCTTCTTCTTCTTCTTCTCTATTTAAAATTATTTTTCTTTATAATGAACATGCAATGGAAAGCTTCTATGCCAATAAAGATAATTTATTGTGAAGAGTGTAGGGAGAACTTATTGTGCAATGAAAAACTTCCAAAGACTAGGCTCTTCATTAAACCATCAATGCCAATAAAGGGTCTTTACGAGCCTAGGGAGAAAATAAATGGCTTCTTTAACCTAATGTTGGTAGACTAAAATGGCATAGCTGTAGATCAAAGGACAGTAAAATGGGTTTGAAGCTAAGATTAATAAATTGTATAATAAACTTATAATATTATTTTCCCTAATCCCTCTGACAATGTTAGTGTCTTCAAATATACAAAGGTGATGTCAAGGGAAAATGTCAAAATGCAGAACAATCCTTCAGAGTAAAGTATTGCTGTTTCAGAGCTGATTAGGCAAATCTGCATGAAATATATTCTAATGTTATTGTTAAAGGTTAGATGCATAAAGGTTGTTTGTCATCTATGCTTCTCAGGTAAAATGAGCTGTTACATAAGAGATGACAACATGTGATGTAAATATTATTGGGAACAATCTGCAGTCTTCCTAAAATTTTGATGCCTTTATGCACAGTCAAACACATGAATTCTAGCAATTGTATAACCATAAAAAGCCTAAGTCCTGAGGATTTTCTTGACAAAACACACAATTTACATAAATAGCTCAAAAGTACCATACATTTGCAGCAGAAACCCATTACAATCTGTCATAATTTTCACCAAGTAGTTTCTTCTCTCCTCCTTTACTCACTGTCCTTTAATATAACAAAATGGCACTGCTTTGTGTCCATCTTACATGCATAACAGACTGAAATTATTAATTATTCATTAATTTTCTTTTCGGCTTAGTCCCTTTATTACTCTGTGGTCGACACAGCGGAATGAACCGCCAGCTTATCCAGCATATTTTTTACGCAGCGGATGCCCTTCCAGCTGCAACCCATAACTGGGAAACATACACACACACTCTTTAACACACATACACTACGGACAATTTAGCCTACCCAATTCACCTATAGTGCATGTCTTTGGACTTGTGGGGGGAACCAGAGCACCCGGAGGAAACCCACGCAAACAAGGGGAGAACATGCAAACTCCACACAGAAATGCCAACTGACCCAGCCGAGGCTCGAACCAGCGACCTTCTTGCTGTGAGGCGATTGTGCTACCCACTGCTAGTCTTTTTAATTTTAGTTTGTTTGGATTATTAGTTAGTTTGTTTTGAATTAAACAATTTTAAAATCAAAAAGAAGAAATTAACATGTTTTAAAATTATTTTATCTCTGTTAAACAGCACTTATTTTTCAAATATATTTAAAATATTTTTTTAAAGAACTAACATTTCACAGGAGGGCTAATAATTTTAACTGCAAATATGTTCTTTTATAATGCTTAGATTTAATTGATTTGTTGTTTCAAAGCATTACTCATGTAATCATGTAATAAAACTGTACCAGAGTCATTTAAATGTAACTGATACACAGTTCTTACCCATGTCTTGAGCAAAGTCTGATTCTTGATTGTCGTCCTCCTGTTTCTATCACCTACAGTACTGCCTCCTTTCCAGGCTCTAAAATGTGTGTGTGAGGATCCAGTGGGAATGATCTGCATAGCATTCTCTCCCTGCTCCGGCTCCCTGTGGAGAGTTGTGCCACAGGCAGGCCTCTTCCTCTGTAGTCGACAAATCATCAAAAACATGCCGCACTGCTCTGTCTCCTCATTCCCCAAACACTCCCAACATCTTATGCTTCTGTTAGTGTGCTGGTTTATGTTTTATTGCGGTTTAAAAAAAACAGGGTATTATATTCCATCTTTTTATGCAAGAACTGTACATTTGACAAGATGTATTAAAGTCCCATTTTTGTTGATGATGTTGTGTCAACTTTAAGAAAAATCTTGTCATATTTACTGAACCTCTTGTAGCAAAAACCTGCCTTTCTTTCTTCTGTGTAACAAAACATGATGCGTTTTCTGCTAAATGGCAACATATTGAGTCATAAATTGTGTAAAGGATGATGATCTATCTATTAAAAAAAAAAAGTTTTGTTTTTGTTCAAATAAAAAATCCTTGAAGGATTTTACTTCAGGGGCCTCACGGTGGCGCAGTGGGTAGCACAATCGCCTCACAGCAAGAAGGTCGCTGGTTCGAGTCTCGGCTGGGTCAGTTGGCATTTCTGTGTGGAGTTTGCATGTTCTCCCCGTGATCACGTGGGTTTCCTCCGGGTGCTCCGGTTTCCCCCACAATCCAAAGACATGCGGTGAATTGGGTAAGCCAAATTTTCCGTAGTGTATGTGTGTGAATGAGTGTGTATGGATGTTTCCCAGTGATGGGTTGCAGCTGGAAGGGCATCTGCTGCATAAAACAAATGCTGGATAAGTTATCGGTTCATTCCGCTGTGGCGACCCCAGATTAATAAAGGGACTAAGCCGAAAAGAAAATGAATGAATGAATGATTTTACTTCATCTCTCATTTCATTTTTCAAAATCTCTCCATTTGTTCCACAGAAATAGAAAGTCATGCAGGTGGTTTAGAACAATATATTATTGAGTGAATGACTGGATTTTCATTTTTACATTATATTTACACTTTTGCAAACATTTTGAGTTGTCTTACTTGGAGGATAAGCAGCTATGAACATGTGTAAGGGATACATGGCTGTCTTGGAATAATTTGATTCACATCACAGTTAAGGTAGTATGAACAAAATGGTCTCTCCAACCACAAATATCAGAATTATCTTAGAAAACAAACCAACACACGTGCAACTATTTCCACAAAAACAAACATTCAGCCATCCATTAATTGTATTGGATGTGTTGCAATTGGTCATAGGCATGTCAAAGTGGAAACCAGAAAAATTCACCATGTTTCGAGCATGTTCACCGTTCCAAAATCTGAAAACAAAACCAAGCAACCAACCAAAAGGCAAACAAGGACTTTCCATGACACATTAACTATTCATAGTCATTTGCATGGCAGAGCTGTCCATGAATGCCAGGATGCAGTCTCTGTTCAATGCTAATGAACGCCTGCAACGTGGGGATAAGAGATGGGGGTGTTGTTCTCTCTGAGAAAGGGCCAACACTAATATGGATGACTCATTTGTAATGTAGAACAAGATCAATTAGAAATCTGGCATGGGAAGAGTCTGTATAGAAAACCTGTGCAATGCAAACCCAGACCCCCCTCTGAAGAATCATAGACAAGCAAGTCCTCATTTATGAGAATACGAGGGTTTTGTCAGTAATAGGATTACACTAGCAAACAGGAGGCTGATATAATGTATGTTGGCAGCTGGTTTCAGCACTCAGCTTTCATTCTTGCCAACACCGGCAACACCGGTTTCAAAAACAATGCATTTTAAAATTGCGTGTTTCCATACAGCGATCATATGGAGCCATGCTGTTAGTTGGCAATTCGTGCTGAGAATATGCTGCTACATCAATACTAGCCACATCATACCGCAATACTGCAGATGCAGTGTTTTGTTGATATGTTTTATTTGCGAAATGCCTAACCTGGTTTCTCACAGAATGTTTGTATACATTTGCAGAGATGCCATGAAATAAAAATAAGTGTGGCGATGTTTTTATTTTCAAATGTAATGAGTGCTGCTTAGGGGAAAAGATGAGCTGTTTTCTGCGGTATACGATGTAACTTCACACGACCCTTTTTTTCCTTTTGTAAGCAATAATCCGAGGCTGTCGCACGTTGTTTGCAGGTCTGCTTCAGCGCTAATTCTGTTTACTTTTGAGGTTTTGCGAGTGTTTTTGCTAACATCATCTTTGACTGGTGCGAAATTGAAGTTGTGTCAGACAGCAACAATGACAGCTGAAAGCTTCATTCCTGCTTGCTTGCTCAGTGTGGCAGAGCTGCAGAATCGGCACTTGTGTTATTCAGTATTTAGAAACAGCTCTAAGCCTGAGCTTCATTCTGAATGCCAATATGAAAAATAAGCTGACTACACTGGGTTTCATATTGGAGCTTGCTGAAATCAACTTGTGCTGACTAGAACTGACCAAAGTAAACTCCACAAATGTATAATTAAATAATTATACAAATAATTAAGTAATTATTTAATCATTAAATAATAAGTAGCAAGCGCCAGATTAACACAAAAAATTGGGAGGAATCTGAAAGTGTTCTCCAATTTTGATGAGCTAGAAGTACTTTTTTGACATGCCTTGACAATTGTGCTTTTTTTAGTCATGAGTTTGACAATCATCAGTCAATACTGACATATGTTAAGGTGCAGAATACAGGATCTCAGTCAGCCTTATGCCAGTCATAAACTCAGCAATTTTCGGTCTAATTTTGAGCAGAATTCTGATTTTTGTTACTTTTCTTTGAATCGGGATGGAATTTAGCTTTGTCTTGCATCATTAATCGTGCTGTGTTTGTGCAGTGCAGAGGAGAAACAGAGAAGTGATTAATCTCTCCCGATGAACTATTTTTTTGACATGTCACAGTTGAATCCCAATTGAGTTAAACTCAGTGATTGTGCCCTCACAGCACCTGCACAAAAACAGAAACACACACACACACACACACACACACACACACACACACACACACACAGTGCCGGGTTCACAGTGCTGTGATGGTGCAATATTAAAGGATATACAGTACAGTGTGCTAGCATGCACAGTAACAATTAAAGTGTATGATATTCTGTTCATATATGTGAAATAAAGATATGATTACAAAAAATAAAAGGTTTGGGTAACACTTTACTTTAAGAGGTGTTCATAACCTATATCATGACACGACACATCTAATGATTTTTAAGGAGATTATATGCATGCTTATGACAAGTGTCATTAGCTCAGCTATGTCATTTTAAATGCAATAATGACTTTGTTTGAGATGTTTTTGTTATGACTTGACATAACCGAACACATTATAACACATTATATCTTTGTCTTTTTCATAACAACTTGACATTACCAAGACAGAAAAACCTGTCATAAGTCTTGTATAACAGTATTGTGACACTGACACTTCGATCCCGAACTGCAACGCCGCAATAACGTAGTTTTCCCAGAGTGGGTCCACTACCAGGCATGTTATGAACGACACCAAACACCACAAAAAATAAATAAAATCCCAAATGTAAACATTTAAACAGTTCACAAAAATTGGCCTTATTCCGGAAGTGTAAAAAAACAGTGGTATTATTTACAAGAATGATCAAATGTCCAGCGCAAAGTATATGTACAGTGACCCCAAACCAAAAAGGTATGTACAAGAAAAAATACAAAGTACCAAAATAACAAAACAAAATATAAAGACTTTATACAACACAAAAAAAAAATTATATGACTGGATAATGACTGGATGCTTTGAGATGACACGTGCACTCGGCATCTGCAGCGAACGGCAGAACAATTACAGGTGTGTGTGTGTGTGTGTGTGTGTGTGTGTGTGTGTGTGTGTGTGTGTGCGTGTGCGTGCGTGTGTGTGTGTGTGTACGTAACAGCACGGCATCACTTCTTCACAAGCATAATTTTTTTCATGACATCAACTACAGTGGTATAAATTGAATGTGTCATTAAAATGTGATTAAATGGCATGGTATGTTATTTACATTGTTATAAATGTATTTGACAGAGTAAAGACACTTTTAAAGAGACAATGTAAAGATTAATTTTGTTCCAATGAAAAAGTGAATATATGTATGACACAATTACAATGGCTTCATGACAATCACTTTTATGACAAATTGTTGTCTTGGTAATGTCAAGTTGCATCTGGTTATGTCAAGTTATCATAACAAAGACATCGAAAACAATGCCACCTTTGCATTTATAATGACAGTATGTGTTGATTTCACATGTAAACTGTCAAGTCGCTCCTGAGCAATCGGAACTTATAGTGTGTGCAGATAAATGGTGATCTTTGGCTTTACATTCCATGCACTTTCCGTCCAGTGTGAGTTGGTACCTTGCTGAAATCTCATGGAAATTGCACAATGATTGTGTAAAATCTAATTCTATCATATCCTCAACTTAAGTCAAATCATGAAGCCCTATATTCGATGAAGATGAACACTGTGTACATATTCAAGTAGAAAACCACAGTTCAAACTTACATATCCCATTGCTTATGTAAAACAATTGGCAAAAATGCTGACAGATACTTTAATTCATTTAGGTTTGGACAGCTCTGCCCACAATCTCTTCAACTCTCACTCTTTTCTCAGCCTTTTAGAGGAAGAGGAAGCCTTGAGCCTTGGAAGCACTGGAAGGACGATAAGGATATCTGGAGTAAAGTGGATTATTCCGTAAATCTTGCCCTCTGAGGACTTCACAGAGAAGTGCTGACAACTTTATTTGGACAGCAAAAGAGAGAAGCCACATGCACACTGTTTTTGTTTTCAGAGCACACAAGATCAGTTTCATTGTGCAAATAAAACTGCACAGGTCTAACATATTATATTAACATTATACAAATACATATCAGCTGATTTGAACTGTGCACAGTGGACTGAAAATGTATTTGTACAGGGTCAATATGTAGTATGCTAATATACAATAGAGAATCAGCTGCACAGTCTCAAAGAATGGCTTTCAAATGTGTCATCAAAATGCATCGGGAATTTGAAGAACTGAATTCTACATTTATTAATTCAATCATAAATTTGTATCCCTGTAAGAAAATTTCAAATTAAGTCAAATTAAATAAAATAATAAAGGATTTATTTTTCTCTCCTAATGACCTTGGTAAAAAGACACAGGGACATGCATGCATTTATGTATAAAATATGATCAGTGCCTTTAATGCATGTTTACACACATAGTTATTGACACCTCAAAATGCATTAAAGAAATGAATTTGCATAGGTTAAAAAACAATGCTTGTCAAGGAACATTCATTTATTCATTCATTCATTCATTCATTTTCATTTCGGCTTAGTCCCTTTATTAATCTGGGTCGCCACAGTGGAATGAACCGCCAACTTATCCAGCTTATGTTTTACGCAGCGGATGCCCTTCCAGCTGCAACCCATCACTGGGAAACATCCATACACACTCATTCACACACATACACTACGGACAATTTATCATCAAGGAACACAAATATATTATTTATTTATTTATTTACTTACCTCTCAAATGATCATGGTGCAAATACATCAGAAGCTTTAAACGTTTCTTTATAAAATCTGATAACTGTTTTAACATATGTGCACTCTTTTGAGGATTAGGGTTGTCATACCCTTAACCTCAGTAGCATTTTATGTACCCTTATCAGACCAGAGGGAAAGTAATCTCCCCGGACATAATTTTTTTCTGGTCAATTGAATTAAAGAAGTCAAAGAAGGTGAGAGACAATTACAGAGAGGGGAAGAGCGAATCAGGGAAAGGATTAAACAATAGTGTTTGGTGCTTGAAGCATGAGCGGTAAATCAAACTTCTCTGACCCTCTCATAACACATTAACTGTTGGAAGGTTCAAGAGTGCACAGCGGCAAGCCAATGAGCCATAGTGAGAATGTGATGGGTTTGAAATGTTCTGTGACGCTTTTTGTCATCACCTGCCACACACTACACTAGAATGCGCTTCGGGACATTCACTGTGCGTTTAGACTTGCCATGAACACAATAATAAGCCAAAGTCTTGCCAGTGGGGGCAGGAGGTGCATTGTAGTGTGCACTTTGCGCTCTGCTGGGTTTTGTTAAAGGCTGCCAGGGACACATAATCTTTAGTGGGTTAAAGTTTACTGAATGCCATTCTAAATCTGGCTAGTATAAAGTGTTTTATGTCTATTATTCTGACTTGCATATACATGATCAATCAATCAATCAATGAGACATGTGTAGTGTATTTAAATAAAATGAGTTTATACACAATGATGTTACACAATATTTATGTTTGTAAAAAGAAAGAAAGAAGGCTGGGCCACAATAGCTGGAAGGGCGGCACAGTGGCTCAGTGGTTAGCACTGTCGCCTCACAGCAAGAAGGTCGCTGGTTCAATGATTCGCTGGTTCGAGCCCTGGCTGGGTCAGTTGGCATTTCAGTGTGGAGTTTGCGTGTTCTCCCCGTGTTCGCCTGGGTTTCCTCCGGGTGCTCTGGTTTCCTCCACAGTCAAAGACATGCACTGTAAGTGAATTGAATAAGCTAAATTGGCCGTAATGTATGTGTGTGAATGCAAGTGTATGGGTGTTTCCCAGTGCTGGATTGCAGATGGAAGAGCATCCGCTGTATAAAACATATGCTGGATAAGTTGACAGTTCATTCCTCTGTGGTGACCCCTGATTAATAAAGGGACTAAGCCGAAGAAAAATGAATGAATAGCTGGAAGTTGTATAGACTTTGGCTTATTATTGTGAGACTAAAAAGACTTTGGCTTATTTGACTTTGGCTAAAAAGACTTTGGCTTATTATTGTGTTCATGGCAAGTCTAAACGCACAGTGAATGTATAACTGTATAACTTTTTTTTTCATATAATTTACAATTTCGAAATACATTTTCGTAAGTCATCTATCCAGTCTTTGGATTCATATGATTCTCGTGATCCTTCATATAATGAGAAATCAATATGCTACTTATTTTTGTGGAGGCCAACGATATCTCTTTTTTTTTTAAATCACACAAGCTTTACACTTGCAATCATATTTAAATTGCATGTAAAACATAATAAATATGTGGTTTTGAAACATTTTCACAGTAACAAAATCTGCATTTTTCACCTCTTTCCAACATCTCTTTTGTCTTTGCACAAAATATCTTAAATAGCAAAAATTATCTGCATTACAAATTAACATCTTTAATTTGATTCCTACTGAAGGATTTGCTCTTGGATATTTGTTTTCTTTGTAGTTCTTTTCCTTTTTAAACAATTCTGGCATTCATGAAGAAGCTGAGAAGAGACTCCATGCTGTGTACAAACAGCTGCTTATCAACTCAAAAATGTTGAAGCATAAAAGCAAAATACGTGGAAGTCTTGTGAATGAGAAGTCCTCATCAAATTAGCATTCCCATAGTACATCACTAGACCAGATCCTCTCAATCTCCATGTCTACTGCACTGAAAAATGTGAAACTACTGTGTCTGTCATTCCAAATACATTTTTATATTGGATTAAGTGAAAAAATATTGTTTCTGATTATAACCTATTTTATTCAATTTGCCTTAAAGAAAAAATAAAAACATTAGTTTTACTGAAAGTAATATTTTTACTTCAAAGCAGCAGTTTTCATGTCATGTGACCACATGAAAAGAGGTACTGTTTATGTGCTTTCAGTTTTTATGTATTTCTAATAGGAGTTTTGTTGTTACCATCTTGCGTGACGTATAGCCAACCCAGGCTCATTCTGAAAACGTACCTGTGAATACATTTCTGAAGACAGCAAAATACGTCCCTGGAGGTACGTTTTTTTGCAGTTTTTGTTTTCTTGAATCCACCAGAGGCCGATGTGTACGCTTTTTCAGACCTCAAATTTCTCTCGCGAATGCCCTTCGTGCCTGCCGTTCTCGCGTTATACCCGTTATGAACGGCGTCATACCTCCCCGTATCGTTCGTTTAAAAAATGAAATGCAGCCATATGTACTTCTGGCCACATATTTCGCAATCTCCAGAAACATGCATAGGGCTACGTTTTCAGAATGAGCCTGTGTGTATAGCCATACTGAATGCACCAGCAGATAGCTAACTTCATTACTGAAAATAACATAACTAGCAATAGCGTAGCCTAACGTTATTTGTATTTATTATAGTTTAGTGTAAAGCACAACTTTAGTTGCATTATAATTTTATGTCGAACCAAAGTAATTAAATGAATTGATTTTTAATAAAGTAATGTCCAGTGCGGTCTACTGCTACTGTAGCTCATCTGCTTCAAGGTTTGATGTGTGTTCAGAGTTGCTCTTCTGTTGAGCTTTGCTGTTATAATTGATCATTTCAGTTGCTGCAGTTTTTTTATTATTTTGTTTAGCTCACCCTGTCCCCTCATTTGTTAAATAAATAAATACAATTCACTTTCATTTCACTCAGATATGTGACACAATAGCGAAGATATATTAGTTCATGCCAATAGTAATGAAATTGAAGTATGAATAAGTAGATGAAAACATAATAACATTTTCCAACATGTTTAACTAAGTTTTGTACAATTTTGTGGAAATCTGCAGATCATTGTGTAGACTTCATTGGGCTATGCTTTAGTGTGAAACTATTTAATACCCACAGCGTAGAGATGTGGAGGTTTTGGAACTGCAGTGCAGGAGATATTGGAACACTAGTTGTCACACTAGACTATGCTATCTGTCTCATGGCAGCATGCCTTCAGCATTGGCATGTCCAGAGAACAGAAGCAGCCAAGTAGCTAGGTTACAATGAACACTATTAGTAGACACCAAATGCAGGACCGAATGAATTGGACGTAATGCTGGACATGTGTCAGTCCCTTTAGTGATTAATGTTATCTCCTCTCTTTTATTTGTCCTCACTGATTAGGTCCCCCATTACTCTTCAGTGCTATGGCTTCTGCAGCCTCATCTATAATTCACAGTGTGGGTTCTTGATGTCCTCTTAGACAAGATGGCAATTAATTAGCCTTTTTGTTCATTAAAAGAGCTCACTTTTAAAAGATGATCACATTTTATTTTGACTTTAATCAGTGTACTTTTGGTACACATTAATATGTTGACACATACTGACACAGAATGTTTTCTCCATTCTGCATTTTTTAAATTTAATTAGCAGTAAATTTAAGCAAAAATACTCACCTAGTTTATTTGGTTGTTTTTTATTTTTGTAGACTGATTAACTAAAAAAAAAAAAACTCTAAAGCTCTGTGCTCTTTCTTTCTCGTAATAATTAACAAAATTTCAAATTGCTGACTTTTTGTTTCAAAAGCCATTCATCCAGTTGGATGTAAAAACAAAAATCCAATAACAGGAGCAAATAACATAGGACAAATTATAGGGCAAATATATATATATATTGCATTTATAGGGTGGCAGAGTGACTCAGTGGTTATCACTGTTGCCTCACAGCAAGAAGGTTGCTGGTTCGAGTCCAGGCTGGGCCAGTTGGGCTGGGCCATTTCTGTGTAGAGTTTGCATATTCTGCCCATGAGGAACTACTTTCTTCCGCCATTCATTCACATCTAACCGTCAGAACAGCAGAAACCATTGTTAATTCACAAACATCACTTTAGAAGTATTTGAATGATTCTCTTGCATAATGTCTAAAGTGATGACAAAACAGGTGATTTTGCTCACATTTTAAGATTATAAGGCTGAAAGACATGAAATGCCATCAGAGATTTCCCAATATTTCTCTGTTGCAATTGGGATATCACAATAATTAACCTCGAAAAAGCCAAAGCAAACACTACCAGATGGTATGAATACAGCACTAAAAAATACAAAAGAGAGAGATCGACTTAGGATGTCACTTACATGTTCTATAATGGTTTGTTCAGCTGTAGTTTGACATTTTGCGCTAAGTTTTTACTCCCCTAAGGACTTATTATGCAGTCTCTGTCGCCATCTAGAGGCAGAAAGTCAATCCTCTGCTCAATGACAGGCTGATGCCCACAGACGTGCTGAATATCCGAAATTATAAATATCTTTAAAAAGGCATTATCCTTATAAATAAACTGCATAGTTGCAATCTAAACAATTACATTCTCGCCTAAAAGTCTTGAATATAAGCCTAAAAGCCTCAGAAGTAGAGAGTTGTTTACTGTTCTGCTTGTCTGTTGCTCTAATGTAATGTAATGTGTATTACTATACCGTGTATGGCCATAAACACAAAGCACTTTACAATCATGAGGGGGGTCCCACCACACCACCACCAGTGTGCAGCATCCACTTTGATGATGCGACGGAAGCCCCAGTGCACTCACCACACTGTAAAAAATGTCTGTGATTTTAACAATAAAAGTCTGTACAATCTACAGTGAAAACCTGTTAAAGGATTAACAGTTAATTTCTGTACAAAATACAGAAAATAACTGTAACAGATCTAACCTTTGTTTTCGAGAAAGTAATTAGAGTGTCTGAAATCTCCCCATACACCCTCATTCACTAGTCCCTAAATTAGTTGATTAGTTTAGTCCACTAGACAGAGTGAATGACCACAAATGAGTGAATTCAGACACTGATGAACACCTGCTGTTAACAAGCACAATCGCTGAAGGAAAGAACAAGAACTAAAACTATACAGCAACAGCCTCACACCAAACCAACTGAATTAAAGCTGAGGATTAAACAACTCCACAAACAGCATTGCCAACTTCACTGATTAAAGTTTGACTTAATTTCTGCAAAAATATTTGATAAATAACAGAGGTTTATATTTTTTTTAAAGAAAATGTTTCATTTGACCTCACCATCACCAGAGGCTGCTTTAGTTGGGCTCTTGATGCTTTACCCTTGTGTCTTTACGTTTCTCTTGCTGTTATAATTGTGTTTTTTTAACTCATTGGTTATGGCAAGAAAGGCAATGAGAACCTGTATGTACCTGTTACAGAATTAAGTTTATACGTTACAAAAAAATTGATAATTAATTTACTTATTTTATGCAATATTATTTGGGACAATAGTACAGCTTACCAAGAGGGTCAACAAACAATCAGGAAGGAATTAGTAACTGGAGTTTCATGCACAAAGCCTTGAGAACTCCAGCAGCACATTTAAGACACACAAACATAAAGAATCAGAATATGAACCTCAACCATGGTTGCTAAAATAAAAAAAAGCTGCATAATTCATTCATGCTGCAATGCATGCTGGGTGCCAGTATAGTACAAAACCCCCAGTATGCATTGCACCATGAACAAATTATGCAGCTTAAAGTTCTTAAAATTTCTTTCTTTGCCTTTATTTTATATTGTTTTAGGGGTGTAATATTTCGGTAGATTGTTTTGTAATGTTCTGGGTTGATTTTTATTTTTTATTGTCACCATTATTGAGACTCAAAGAGTAATTGTTAATGTCTGTGTGTTTTTTTTTTTAAGTTTTGTCATAGAGCAAACATTTTCATTGAGAAGGGTGTCTTTAGGTCTGAAATTGCAGTGCTTTCACTTACGTATAGTAGTCATTTTTCATTCATAGCTAACAAGATAGTCAACGAATACACAAGTAGGTGAGGGTGGCTTTGATATTATAGTTAATCTCATCAGACGTATTATTTTTATTTAGGCTTTTCATGCTATACAAATAGTGTAGTTAACACAATTATAGCAACCAAAATAAAATCTAGTCTTAAATTAAGAAGTTGAAGAGCCCAACTAAAGCAGATGCTGACCTCCATCATGATGATTTCAAATGAACAACAAAAAATGTGTTAAGAGCTTTTGTTCACATGAGAAATAAAGTCAAAGGTCAGTAATAAGTGAGGCTCCTGATGTTTGTGGAGTTGTTTAATGATCTCTGCTGAGAAATAAGGTTTTTATTGTGTAATTTGTGGGCAGCACGGTGGCGCAGTGGGTAGCACAATCGCCTCACAGCAAGAAGGTCACTGGTTCGAGCCCCGGCTGGGTCAGTTGACGTTTCTGTGTGGAGTTTGCATGTTCTCCCCGTGTTTGCGTGGGTTTCCTCCGGGTGCTCCGGTTTCCCCCACAAGTCCAAAGACATGCAGTATAGGTGTATTGGGTAGACTAAATTGTCCGTAGTGTATGAGTGTGAATTGGTGTGTATGGATGCTTCCCAGTGATGGGTTGCAGCTGGAAGGGCATCCGCTGCGTAAAAACATATGCTGGATAAGTTGGTGGTTCATTCCACTGTGGCGACCCCTGATTAATTTAGGGACTAAGCCGAAAAGAAAATGAATGAATGTGTAATTTGTTTTATTTTCATTAATTATTATTTTATTCATTGTTTTATTTTCAGTTGATTTCATCTTTGGTTTTGGTTGTAATTTGTGTTATTTGGTTTTGTTAAAACCTTTTTCGTGTCACCATTGTGCAGGATAGTAACTTAACTAAGAAAATCTGATGTTATGCTGCATTGTCTTTTATTTAAATGTAACTGTGTAGTTACTAATGCAGTGAAAATCTGTTTGATAATTGCAATCACACATGAACACAATGCATTTAATGACTTTACTGTTTTTGTGAACTGAACATTGTATCAGTTAATGAAATAGGGTTATTTTCCTTAAATTTAAACAGTTCTATAAAACTTACCGTATTTTTTACAGAAAAAATTCTGGCAACCACAGCTGCCGGTGTTTTTCTGTAAATTTAACGGATTATTTTTAACAGGGCAGCTATTGGTGGAGTGGAGAGAGAGTGATAGAGCCAATTCGGTGGATGGGGATGATTGGGAGGCCATGATGGGTAAGAACCGATGGAGGGTATTTGGCCAGGACACCAGGGTTACAGCCCTACTTTTTACAAGAAGTGCCATGGAATTTTTAATGACCACAGAATTCAGGACCTCGGTTAATCGTCTCATCCGAAAGATGGCGCTCACTAAATAGTGTCTTCTTCACTATACTGGGGCATTAAAATTCACACAGACCACAGGTTGAGCAGCCCCTGCTGGCCTCATTAACACAACTTCCAACAGCAACCTGGTTTTCCCATGTGGTTTCCCATACAGGTACTGATCAGGATCAGCCCTGCTTAACTTCCATGAGTAACCGGTCTTGGGCTGCAAGGTGACATAGCTGTGCCAGTAATAGACCACAAGGGTGACAAGGCTGCATGAGTGCTGTTATTGCACAATATTGCATGGCTATCAGCCAATCAGATTCGAGAACCAGACAGAACTGTTGTATATGTAATTATTCATTCATTCATTCATTCATGTATTTATTTATTTTCATGCATGAAGGGACTGGAAGATTTAAGTGAATCAAATGAAAAAATTACAATAGGCAAGCATCAGCATCAACAGCATCAAGAACAGAAGGAAAGGCATTTTATCCTTATTTAACATGCATTTCTCAAGATATCTCCTTGCCATGCACATAGTCCTCAAAGTAGATTTTGTCAAGAAGTGATGTGTAGTTAGGGCAATATTTAATATTCCCTACAAGGCATAACCCATTTATCATAACTTTAAACAGCAAGGTCATATTCAAATGGAACAAGGGCTTGTTGATGCTTGAGTACTATGCAGTTTGCTCACTTACACACAAAACAGGATTTGTCTCTCTCATGTCTTCAAATATACCGTCCAGTTCTACATCTCGAGCACTGATATCAGCTCAAATAAGACAAAGAAGTAGATCAAAGTCTCAGCGAACACTCATTTGAAACTTCAGAAGAGAAGACAGCAATTAAAATCAGCAGATGTCTCTGACTTCATTCTTGTTTATGCCTTGATTTTAATAACTCATGCACTTTCCCTTTATTTTTACTTGGTGCCTCTTTTTGTGTTTGTGTGTGTGAATAGAGATCAAAGTGAGATGAGATATCAGTTTCTGTAAAGGGTATACAACTATGAAAGAAAATAATAAAGATAATTCCTTGGATTTACAATTTTTAAGGTAAGGTAAGTAGTTGCAAACAATTTATTTGGGCTGAATTTAAACAAACAAATTAAGTTGAAAATTACTGAATTTAATTTGGTGTTTAAATTTAACCCATATAAATTGTTTGCAGCAATTTTGCAGAAATCATTTTTTTCAGAGTAATTATCAATTATGTTCACCTTCAGAATAAAACAATTAAGATATTTTAGGTGAAATTTAACAGACAAGAAGGTTCCAGAAATACACTAAAAAACATCCAAACACCAAAACAAACCATATGCCTTTAATGGTTCAATCAGAATATTTTCATGCTACGGGAATATTTGTGTGTGCACCTAAACCAAAAAATAGATAAATACTTTATTGAACAGTTTCCTCTCCTCAGTTCCAGTACAGTTCAGAAGCACTGTGCAGTGAAGTGTGTGTGTGTGTGTATATATATATATATATGTATGGGCCTCACGGTGGAGCAGTGGGTAGCACGTTCGCCTCACAGCAAGAAGGTCGCTGGTTCGAGCCTTGGCTGGGTCAGTTGGCGTTTCTGTGTGGAGTTTTCATGTTCTCCCTGTGTTGGCGTGGGTTTCCTCCGGGTGCTTTGGTTTCCCCCACAAGTCCAAAGACATGCGGTATAGGTGAATTGGGTAAGCTAAATTGTCTGTAGTGTATGTGTGTGAATGAGAGTGTGTGGATATTTCCCAGTGATGGGTTGCAGCTGGAAGGTCATCCGCTGCATAAAACATATGCTGGATAAGTTGGCGATTCATTCCGCTGTGGTGACCCCAGATTAATAAAGGGACTAAGCCGAAATGAAAAT
>CAIGQW010054073.1:9824402-9855781 GCA_903798125.1 Danio choprae | reverse complement strand
TTAACATTTGGGGCAGCACGGTGGCGCAGTGGGTAGCACAATCGCCTCACAGCAAGAAGGTCGCTGGTTCGAGCCTCGGCTGGGTCAGTTGGCGTTTCTGTGTGGAGTTTCCATGTTCTCCCTGTGTTGGCGTGGATTTCCTCCGGGTGCTCCGGTTTCCCCCACAAGTCCAAAGACATGCGGTACAGGTGAATTTGGTAAGCTAAATTGTTCCGTAGTGTATGTGTGTGAATGAGTGTGTAAGAATGTTTCCCAGTGATGGGTTGCAGCTGGAAGGGCATCCGCTGTGTAAAACATATGCTAGATAAATTGGCGGCTCATTCCGCTGTGGCGACCCCAGATTAATAAAGGGACTAAGCCGAAAAGAAAATGAATGAATGAATGAATACTTTAACATTATTTTTTATTAATGTATTGTTAATGTATTTATTAACATGAAGAAATAATTAGTAAACATTTATTATGATTTTTTTTTTCAACTTTGTTACCATTAGTTAATGTTATTTAAGTTAAATAATGTTTGTTCATGTTAGTTCATGTTAACTCACTGTGCATTAACCAATGTTAACAAGCACAACTTTGGATTTTAATAATGCATTAGTTATTGTTGTACTATTATTAATAAAAGCTTTACAAGATTATTCATACTTAATGTTAGTAAATGCATGAACTAACATTAACTAATGGACCATTATTCTAAAGCGTTACCAACAATTCTAGTGCTATAAGCTACTTCTTTTAACAAGTTTTACAAATGTATCATGTTATTAATTAGCATTTTTTTATAAAAGAATGGACTCAATTTATCCTGCTGAAAAGATATCTGCATCATTTTGCAAAGCACACCAATCATGGTATGTGATGCTGGGTCACATGCACTTTAAGAATGCCAAGGCAAAACTGAAGAGCTTTGCAATGATCTAACAATGATTAATTTGTGGATGAGCACATGCCACTTCCACATACAATATGAGTTTAATGATCATTTGTAACAAACACAATGTGAAGTAGATGTTTGCAGATTGTATCAATTCCCTAAGACCACACAGGAGCGATGAAAAGCCAAAGCACTTACACATCAGGAACACGAGGGGATCATTAAATCTGTGTCATTACTAATAGTACCGCAAATATCAAAGCACAGCAAGTGAATGATTTGACAAGGTTGCGGGACATATATCTGTATACTGTTATCTAAAGAGAGAGAGATGTGTGAAATTGGCCCCAGGTGGACCACACAGCTGGGGTCTGTAAGTAAGTAGTGTGTGTTCTGCAGTATTAATGTTGAATGTAGTGTGAACAGCTCATAATCGAGACCCCAAACACAAGAGACCCCTTTCAACAAATGGCTGTAAAGGACACATAGCAGGAAAAAAGCCTTAAATAGTCCCTCAAGCAAAAAGGATAATACATATTGTATCATGTACTTTTCTGTGTTTGTGTGCTCCCTCCTTACAGCAAGAATAACAAAGCTATTGTTTGTTTCATTTATTTCCTTGATCACTTTCGTTGCTTGGTTCTTCACTGCAGGGGCGACGATAGGGAGGGGTAAGTTAGGATGATACTACCAGAACATCCGCCCCTCCTCCACCTTTTTTTCACTAACCCCCTCACCCCCTCTCTTCATCTTCTTCACACATCTCCCTCCCCCTTTTCTACCTTCATCAACACCCGATAACCCCCTCGTTTAATTTGAGTTTTAGCTATGACTCTCCCATCCTCCTAAATGTACCCACAAACAGACACACAAATGTTTTTAAACCCAAAACAGAAATAGGAATGGATCATGTTTGTAAGACACTTTATTTCTGTACAAACAGCAGCAGGGGGTTCGATCCCAAAATGTTCAGTGGGCTTTCACATTCTTCTTATTATGGCTCAGACATTTTGGCAACATTCAGCACACTTACATACACATATTTATTCGTGTGTTGGCAGATTTCTTTCTATATATTATGATTGTCATTTGATTGAAACAATCATGTCTACAGCGATATTTTTTCATGTCAAGAATTAGTCAGATATTTTGCTATAAGTATAAAACCATAAATATACATTAGTCACCTACATGTACACCTAATGTGGATGATTCAGCTTCTAAATAATACACATATTATTATAATAAAATAATAATAATTATATGTAAATTATAATAAAATAATAATAAAATGTATACATGTTGCCACTAGCCAGCAAACAATCCACTGATAGTCTGGTTTTTTTACACAATGATGATACTGTATACATTTTAAACTTTGATTCATCAATACAGTTTTATTATTAATGCACATAAATATTTTTTTTTCTAATGTAGTGATAAACTATGTATTTGTGCTTTCATTCCAGATTATAAAAATAGCAAAAAAGCATAAGTTCAATTTGCATGAATGCAATTATTATATGCTTGACCACAAAACTATGTTTTGTGTTATATGGGTAGATTTTTGGCAGTAGTACGAGTAAATAAATAAATAAATAAATAAATAAATAAATAAATAAATAAATATAAATAAATAAATATATATATATATATATATATATATATATATATTTTGTAACGCCATTGGTGGCGGATGGTGACAGAACGAGACGGAGAAGGAGATATATAACAAAACGGGTTTATTGAACACTTACGGGGAACAGATACTGGATGCGGGGAGACAGGACGACACAGGAACAGAATCAGACGAAGCAGACGACCCAAACGAACCAAAATACCGGACAACAATAGACACAGACGAAAGGTTATAAATGGATGACGGATTGATTACACTGATGACACAGAAGGGATGAACACAGGTGGAACATATTAACATTGACAGTGGCGGGAGGAAGACAAAGGCACGTGACAACAACAAACGATGACGCGGACGAACACTGACATATATATATTACGCAAATGAATGAATGAATGAATGAATGAATGAATATGTTTCATGAAGACCAGTGTTAATTTTGACAGCAAATTCTGATTTAGTCTTAGTCTTAGTCTTTGGAATAATACACAATTTAGTTTTAGTCCTATTTTAGTCATCTGAAATCTTTTAGTCTTAGTCTAGTTTAGTTGACTAAATATTATAGGAGTTTTAGTCTTAGTTTAGTCTTAAGTCTTTTAGTCTTAGTCTAGTTTTAGTAGACCAAATATTAGCAGATTTTTCTCCATAATTCACGTAATTGTAAGTATATTACAATATATGGAAGCATATAAAGAATACAGGCACATATCTAATTGTTGTAATAAAAAAAATATATTTTATTAAATGTCAAAAACATGAGTCTTTTTCACAAAAATAACCATAAGAACTGCTCTCCCAGAACAATATACATGCCCCCTGACAAAGATATGCATTGTCCCTGAAATATATGAAACGCATACGAGGATATAATAAATGATTTACAAAGTTGTGATTTTTTTCTTCTTTCTTGCCATATAACGTGCGTTCCCCTGTGTGCAAACACGAACACACACACCTTTTGTCGAGTCATATATAACACCACAACATCTGTTATAATAGTACACATATTTATATTAATTAATTCAACGAGACAATTCGTTTAATCAATACTATTCAAAGTTAATTTGCTTTGGCTTCTAATTTATTCCAAGTTTAGCAGAATCACGGTGGTTTAACTGATAGAATAACCTTACCGTTAGCGTTTATGCATACCTTGATGTGTATTTCTGGATGAGCAGTCTGTAAATGTCGCTTCAAGTTGGTGGTGTTTTTCCCAGCGATTTTTACTCCACATTTTTTACAGACGCTCTTGTTGTCCTTGTTGTCATATGTGAAGTTTGACTAGATGTCAATTCTTCGTCTTCGTCCTAGACTAAGCTCTGACATTTCTGTCTGTCTATGAGACATACCGCTGCCCTCGGACCGCGTGTTGCTAACGAGAAAAGTCAACTTAAATTAACCAAAGCTTTGTAACCAAGACTGTGCAACCAAGTATAATGTATAACTAAATATAATGTATAACAAACGTCCTCATAACTTGAAAACCGCGGCTTTTGAAAATGGCTTTGCCAAGATCAACCTGCCGTTTAAAGATTCGCTCTGATTGGATTTCCCCACAAAAGGGTAGTTTTTATTGGATCTCTTCTCCATTCGTCCCGCCCCAACATTTTCCTCTCGTTTTTATTCGTTGACTAAAGTGTCAGTTAAATTTCGTCATCGTCTTCGTCATCATATCTGACTTTTTATTTCGTTTTTATTTAGTTTTCGTCTGTAAAAAATGTTCGTTGACGAATATTTTTCGTCATAGTCTTCGTCAACGAAATTAACACTGATGAAGACATTTCCTACTGCCAATATACCAAAACACATTTTTGATTGGGAATGTGCATTGACAAGCACTTTATTCAAAATGCTTTAATTTTAATTTGAGTGATTTTTCTCAATATTTTTTTTTATTTTTTGAACCCTCAGATTCCATGTTTTTTGTTTTTTTTAATAGTTCAAATTATACATTAATGAAAAGCTTATTATGAATTGTATAAATCCCTTTTTTATTTTTTTTAAATGACCCTTATGACTGTTTTTTGTGGTTCAGGGTCACATCTACTAATATCTTAAATGTACTGGATAAGTTTATCCTGATTAAGATTCAAATTTAAACTGACAATAAAAACACACAAAAGCAAGTCCACTTCTGAATTTAAAGATTGAAAAACAAAATACTTCTGAAGAAAAACAAATTAAGACTTTGGAGTGCCCTAGTCAAAGTCCTGACCTGAATCCAATTGATATGTTGTAACGGTTCATGTTCAAAAACCCTCCAAAGTGGCTGAATTACAATTGATTATATATTTACATTATTATACCATTACAAACCATCACATTTGAAGGATTAAGTTACCATTAACCCGTAAACTTTAGAGGTTCCTAATGTGTTTCAGAACATATTCCATTCGGATAAAGTGATTTTAACATACCACCAATAAACAGTTTAAAATAAAACCAATACTATTTCTATTATAACCATTAAAACCCATTAGAAAACCAATATAACTTTCTATTTATAGTTCATATTTGTCTTTATTTCTCAGCAGGGGTGTCTAAAAACTATACACAGTGACTGTCTATCAGGTACAACAGCCCAAGGTCTTTCTGCTGAGGTCGCTGTGTGGTCTTAGTAAACCTGCTCAGTGACCCGAACAGCAGTCTCTGAGATTCCTTGTCCTCTGAAGGCAGGGACATTTAACTCCTCAATACACTTGAAGTCAGGTCGTATACGGCCAAGGCCAGTTGCCTTCCTAAAGCTATTAACCTATCTGAAGTGGGTCTTGTCCAAGAAGCCTGCCAAAATAACATCTCTCTCTCTCTCATTCTCTCACCGCACGTCTCCATGTAGGCTGCTCAGTTTGCTGTCAGTTAAGTGCTTAACTCCAATTGACCAGTGAGCATTCACTTCTGTCCTGAGAGGACAAGCTGGATTCCCCAGTGTAGAGCATTAGCATGAAGCACAATCCCTAAAGACGAGACAATGCTGGGAGGATCTTCTTAGATACCACAGGGAAAAAAGGAAAGTTAATTTCCCACTGTCAAAGTCAGCACAGAAGAGTTTTGCAGCCTAAAACAGAGCCAGGCAGGACTTAAACAGCTATTGGAGAGAGTCCAGTGGAGCATAGAGGACGTGAGGCTCAGACCGACGGAGGGATTATTGGGAAAGCAAGTGCAAAAGAAAGCAGAAAGTACAGTAAGTTCACTGTGAGGTTTATTTTTGGTTTTCAGGAAAAACAGATTTAATAGATTTTTAGGAACAGATATAAATAGAGGTTTTGACATTAGTATGTGTGTGCCCACTCTCATGTAGCCTACAGCTCAAAGCAAACCATTACAGTGTTAAAAGGGTCAATGTCAAGCGTTCATGGAGAAAGGGATAAAAACTTAAACGGTCATTAACCAAGCCAAGTTCTTAGAAACCAAATCTATTAATATTGGTTTAATATATTTCATAAACTATTTTGTCTGTTTTTTCTAAGTCTAAAGATGTCCAAAATGATGTTTCTTTCATCTGAACACAGCATTTACACATACCAAAAAAATCTGCAATCAAAATAGGTGAACATTGACTTGCACTTTGTCACTGAACCGCTGGAAAAGAAGGGAGAAAGAAATGAAGGGAGGGGGCAGAAAAGAGGAAATAGAAATAGATTAATGCCTACTCCTGATTGCTCCATATTTGGCACTAGTGAGCACACTAATTTGTTTTCAGTGGCTGGTGAGCATTAGACCAACATCAGGGTGATGAAGTGGAGCCAAGCAATTAATCTCTGTTGAGCTGGACGGCCTCTGATAAGGACTGATGGGTTCACCGTTTACGAACATCAAACTTTATGGAGTGGAGAAGAAATCAAGAATCGGAGACCACTGGAGCAAAGAGAGAGATATTAGGCACAATTTCACTCCAGATCTCTATAAGGCCACCATCATCAAGAAAAACTAGCTGCATAAATCTCTTTGTTTGATATCTACTCTCAACTGCATTGGGTCTCATTTACTAACCTTGCAAACCTATTTGTGAGTAAATCGTGAGCAAACGTTTTTTTTCACAGAAAAACAATCATTCATCAGTAAGTCACATTTAAACATTGTTACAGTACAAGCACGCATATGTAAAAATCAGTTTGTGGCTTTACAAACTTGTTATGCACCCACTGTAATATCTTCATTATCGGATCCAATCACAAGCCTACTACTTTTAAACACTTAAGTAAATACTTACAGAGGTCGAGACGGGTGGATGTTTGTGAGTCTGATGCTAATATGTTGTGATTTATTAAAGGTGATGCAGAAAAAGTGAAGCCCTCAGATTAAGAAAGACAGTGGAGCTTATAAGCGGTTGACTGGCATAAATAAACCCAAATGAGACAACCTCTTTCTCTATCAGCTCTGTGTTTTTACCTCAGGTAATTATTTTTCCACTCATAATTCAGTGGGAGCTGAAAAGAAATGTTCAACCTTGGCAGATAATGCAGATAGTCTGTTCTAACCTCACAAGTACGTGCTGTATAGGAATTTTCATTACTGCTGAAGGTTTTAAAGTTTGTTTTCCAGAGTTCTAGAAGCCCTTGGAAGCCCAGTGACATTTCATGCATGATTATTTTATTGTATTTTGTTTGTTTGTTATTATTTTTTAAACTTCTTTAATTGTGGGATGCTTAAAACTGTGCATATATTGTGTAAACATCCCACCAAATATCAATTTTAGCCTTGAGATAATGTGAAAACTGCATTTAATGTCTGCCTTTCATGGTTTATTTAATGCACTTTTTAATAATTCTCTATTTTGTTGAAATCAAAAGAAAAAAAAAAAACACTGAAGTCCCTGAAGAAATGCGAGATGTTACTCCCTGGGGTCCTGTTTGGTCTCCAGGCCCTGAAGAAATAACAGTCTGTGAACTTCATTGTGTTTAGATTACTGTGGCTGAACTACAAAAGAACAGACAGGAAGAAAGCAAAGGCAGCTAATTTAGCTTTGTTTAGTTTCTGAAAGTCTTATGGATCAACCTGGCAGCATTTTGATCAAAGACAGTTAATGCTGCTCAATATGGCTTAAGAAAATAGTGGTCCATTTCACTCTACTACCTCACTCAGCTTTTGTATGAATGTCTGTATTAATATTTTGTTGTTGTCCACTTTGTTGCGATAGGCCTATAGCTGAGTTTCCATCACCCTTTGCATTTTGAAGTATCTTATGAGAAACACATTTTTAATTGGAAAGTTTTTACTCTTGCTTAAGATGGTTTTGGTGAAAAGGGGTCTATGCGACTAAACGGAGATGGAAATGCATTTGGTGTATAAACTGTGATGTAGCGGATATTATACCTACATAACTAACCAGCTGATTGAGTTTTTCTGGTTCCAATAATGTTGCACAGCATTTCAAATGTACCAACCATGATATCAAGCTTTTCCTCCATTTTGACATACCGATATTCTCTGGCGCTGCATGAACGTGATTGGCTAGCATCTGCTCTAGTATTTGCATTAAGCGATCTGACTGGATAACACCTCCGATGGTGCATGAGAAGTTGAAAGCAGAGAGCAACGGAGGTAATGCAGCATGATGGATCCACAATTCAGTTCGGCAACACTTGACAACTTGGCAACACTAGCTAACGCTACGTGTAACACAGGGTGTTAATGCCCTTGCAGCCAAGGAATGTTAAAAAATCTGTATTTCGTCTTTTGTGCACAGCATTATTTTTAGCAGTTGCACACTGCACTGCTAGGACTTGACTAGTCCTAACTTACTGCAGTCCTGTCTCCATTATGCTTGTCTTGTTTACTGTTGGTTACTGGGTTACTAATACTACAATCAGACGCTCCATCAACTTCAATTAATTCACCTTTTTTTTTTTTTGCACAAAATTTTCAAATATTTGCTTCAAGTTAGGATAGAAACCTTGCTTATGATGTTATTTTTTATGTATTATTTTTCTGGCCGTTTTTGTTGTTGCCGTTGTTGTTGATAATGTGGTTTAACATTTGGTGCAACTAGTTCTTCTACAAACTATTGTTTACAAGCTATTGTTACATATGCTGTGTCCCAGTTTTTATGCTTATACTAATACTTGTATATACCTAAAAAAAAACATTTTCTATTTCAGTGAATAAAAACACAATAAAGGGCAGTAAGTCAACCTCTAGAACCACTGCTGACAGGGACAGGGTAAAATGAAGCTGTCAATATCAGGAAGTTTAGGAATAAATGTGGCAAGATACCAAAGAAGCACCAGTTTGGAAAGTCAAGAGAAATAGAACAAGAAGAAGAGGCAAAACAAATGGTGTAGAGTGAAGTGGAGGTAAAGAAAAATAATAAGATGAATGAGAGAGATAATGAGCAGGAGAAGAAAATATAAGATGAATGATTGGGGAACTAAACTGTAGGGAAGACAAATAATGATGAAAACATGAATCAATAGATTCTAGCCACCAAGAAGATTCCTAAAGCAGATTAAACTTCTACAAACTCCACCAGCTGCTGCTTTCAGACACTCAGATCTCAGCCAGATCTTCCTTGTTAGAATCAGCACCACATATGTTTTCAAGTGTGTCTGGACAATCTGCTCTACTGGCCACTTGGCTCAAACCCCCTACCACCTGTAGGTAGGTGTGTACTCAAAACTCAGCTCTAGCATCTGAGAAAGTGTTATTCCTGCCACGTTTTCATTCCCAGGTGCATTTTCCCAAACTTTTGGTGGTTCCACTGATTGTTGCAGGGTGGCCAGTGCACTGACGTTCTTCATTAAAGTCAGAATGAAAAGGAAGTTGCTGAGACTTTTATTTCAGTATGTTTATGAACTTAATTGGAATATTGAGTAAGGTCAGGGATTTATTTTTGCTCGACATTCCCTCATTGTAAACAAAAAGGGAAGAGGAGTGTGTTTAAGAATATTGTGGCTAAAGCCATCAAAATGATACAAGAAGAGAAGGACTGCCACTCCATTTAATTAAATATTATTAAAAAAAAAATTCAGGGCATTAACTTCTGTATATAAATGAATAACCTAAATATATAAATCTGCACATTATACATGTTGATTTGACACAGACTTTAAGCCTCAAAAGAGCATAGTAAGCATTCCTGATTTTTATAGTGCATTCTGGAACTTTTCAGGAAGCAAACTTTCAGTGCAGTGGAATAATTTTGCAATTGAGACAGCCCTTAAAATGGCTGAATCCCTGAACAGTGCCTTGACTACAAAACAAGAAAGCTGACTGAGATGCACCTATTGTCATTAGAATCAGCTCTAGTTACAAAAAGTCTGTGCTCTTTAAAAGTTCATATTTCTTTAGGTATTCGCAAGAGAATTCAAATCTTAATTGCATGCACTGTTAATTTAGACAAAAATTATCATATATTTAGATTCAGTTTAAGGTTTAATGGATAACGCTACATCAAACCATGTGTTATTGAAGGAAACATACTGTAATTACTGTCATTGGTGCAGTAATAACACAAAATTACTTGCAATATTGTGCTTGAAAAAGTGCGTACTGAATCACAGCCTGATATGCAGCACAACAGCTTGATATTGCTTAATTATAATAATGTGCTGTTGCAAAGTTTTGTAATTTTACAGTGTTTAAAGATCTATTAAGAATGTCTATCTGCATAAAATATTTTAGATTTTTATATATTGTTGCTAAGGGTAATTATATGCAGAATATGTACGTTTCTGGCAAAAGACTCTTTCATTTCTTTTCTATTATTAACCTTTTTTTCTCACTGCCTTTCTCATTCTATTTTTTTTAATCTTTCTTGTCTCTCATAATGATTACAACCAGAATAGCTATGATAATTGTATAATAGGCCCAGTCTGCATGACTTCAAAGTGGAATCTTTTTTGCATAATTTCCCCCCATAAGTTCAAAGCTTTATTGTCATGCTTAACAAATGGCCCTGACTGTAGAGGCTGTTTAAATGCGCTGAAAATGAGAGAGAAAGGGTCCCAAAAGGTTATATTATTATACATTAATTAATTTGTTTTGGGGCATTGCATTTTTGTTCATATGCAAATATGACCAAACATATAATTGGCTACATTTACCAAGAATAGACTGCCTCTCAATAAAAACAAAAAATAGGAATTTTCCAAGAGAACTTTGTACATTTTTATGGTCCTCTAATTTGGCTGTCCATGAGTAACTTTGCAACTTAAATGAACTCTTGTTAAGAGTATTAAAGCATTATTCATTCATTCATTTTCATTTTGGCTTAGTCCCTTTATTAATCTGGGGTCGCCACAGCGGAATGAACCGCCTTCTTATCCAGCATATGTTTTACGCAGCAGATGCCACACACACTCATTCACACACATACACTACGGACAATTTAGCCTGCCCGCATGTCTTTGGACTTTGGAAACCGGAGCACCCAGAGGAAACCCACGCCAACACGGGGAGAACATGCAAACTCCACAAAGAAATGCCAACTGACCCAACCAAGGCTCGAACAAGCGACCTTCTTGCTGTGAGGTGATCGTGCTACCCACTGCGCCACAGTGAGGCTATTAAAGCATTAGTTAAACATTATAGTGAAAAAATATACAGGGGGGCTAATAATTCAGGTTGGCTAATAATTCTGACTTTTAATAACGGCCTTACGGCTTGCTCAAAAAGAAAGCATTTGCTATTATTTGGAGGTTATTCCAATAGGGCTTGCGGACACATGACCAATGTTTCACCTAAAGACCTGAAATCTCCTAAGAGGCCTGTCAGAGAGTCAGAGAGTCTGCAAGGTTACAGTGCCAAAGTAGGGCACTTGCCTCCGAGCACAGCAGTAACCCAATTCATCATTCATATTCTAAACTCACAACCGTCACAAAAAAAGAAGAAAATAACAAACAAACAAAACTGTCAGAAGCAAAAAAAATATGGTGATGTTTAATACAATTCTATTTTGGTGTATCCATGTTCGTGCATCTGCCAAGCCTAGCTAAAATGTGTAGCTTTATATACAATCCAAAAAATATATATTTATGTAAATAGGTGATCGCAGTTTGAATGCTCTGGCTCAAATCGAACTTTAAATAGTTTTTTTGTATTTATCTTAAAGGTGACCTATAATACCCCTTTTTACAAGATGCAAAATAAGTCCCAGGTGGCCCTAGATTGCGTATGTAAAGTTTCAGCTAAAAAAAAACAAATATTTTTTTATAACTTTTTTTAAGCTGCCCCTTTTAGGCTTTGATACTAGTTGTGGCATTTTGGTTACTGTCACTTTAAATTCAAATGAGATTGTGCTCCCAGCACTCTTTTCAAAAGAGGGTGGAGCTAAAATCCCTATGTGTCAGCATAGTGGCATATTTAAAATCAAGAATAATGTCCTATGCTAATGAGGGAGAGATTGTCACTAATGGGCAGGGCTTTCCCCCTCTGATGACATGTACAAAGGGAGAATGTCAATCAACATGTTTCTGCAGACAATGTATATATATTTTTTACCATTAGAAGCTGATTATAATAACAGACTGTTACCAAACAACTTTGTTTAAACCTCTTATAAAAGGGATTTTCGCATAATAGGTCCCCTTTAATGCTGCAGTAGGAGATCCTGGGAAATGGTAATAACAATGGTTAGCCTTCGTTCCACCCTGCCAATCGCCAACCAAAGCCACACCTTATAAATGCGCACTAGACAACATCACTACAATACAACATGTAACATTCACCAGAGAAAAAAAACTTTATTTTACAGTTAGTAATTGCAATACCAAACTTTAAAAGTTGTTGATGATTGCCGGTCGATAAACAGTGTTCGTGAATACACCAATGATGTTATCTGTTCTGTGTGACAGGCAAGTAGGACAGCCTATCATGACATACGGATCAAATATTTTGATTGGACATACGTTTACTGGTTCTACACCTTCCACAGAATATTACAATGCATATAATAAATGCATTTGGACCACTTAATTGAATGATTGCTATCAGGATGTGAATAGACTTTTAACCAGCATAACAAAAATTGTTTCTGTAGACAATGACCTAATGCACATTTAATGCAACACACAATCATAACATCAAAACCCTGTTAATGCCAACAACAATAGAGAACACCAAAAAAGTATAAAACTGTGTTGCATGTGACATGTAAATTCTATGTTAATAAAAATTTTGATGACTCTAAAAATAATTATATGATGCCCCATAACATATATTAGCATTATTGTCATGTCCTCAACAGACTCTCCACATTCTCTGCTCCAGCTGCCTGGCCTTTTATATAATCACTCATACCTGCCATGTATCATCCTTCTCAAATCAAGGACACCATATCATTTATCTCTTCCAAGAAATCTTAGTGTGTCTTAACCTGCATACTGTAAATTGCATTACACTGCTTGTACTTGTCCTTTATATCCATCTCTGTTTATTGCTGAGTGCTCTTGTTTTTGACCCTGCTAAATAAATAAAACGAAATAATATATACACAAGCAACTTTGAAGAGCAACCTAATCATGGACACTCATTCTGGAATCTGATGTATGTCTCTATAGTTGAACATAAAGTAATATTTGATTCAAAAGGCAATAGTTGGGCTGAATAATTAGTAATTTTATTTCCAGAGCAAACAGATTACAGTTAGGTTTATTAACCCTGTATGATTCATGCTGACCCAGAAAAGGGCATGCCCAGCACTTGTCAGATCACAGTTTATCAGTGTTTTCAGTCACATAAAGATCAGTTCAGGTTTGCATGTTCTTCTAGTGTCTGCTTGGGTTTAGTCCAGGGTCTCCAGTTTCCACCTCAGTTCAAGTCATGCAGTATATATCAGGACTCTGCCACTTCGGTCATCTTTATTCTTGTTTTGGTGGCGGAGTCCAGGCACTGCTCTTGTCTTGCCATGAACGTCTCTCTTGTATTTGTTTTTGTTCTGAACACGGTCTCAGATATTATCCGCACGTTCTCTCTTCTTTATAGCGTGCACATTTTGTATTTTGTAGATGTTTTCACTCTCAAGGTAGGTTTTGTTGCCTTTTGTTTTGTTGTGTATAAATACCCATCCTATCTTCCTGCAAACTGAGTCTTCGTCCTTCCCCACCCACAACCCTGTCAGTATAGGAGAATTGGTTAAACTAATTGTATATATATACACAGTGAATCCGGAAACTATTCATAGCGCTTCACTTTTTCCACATTTTTTAATGTTACAGCCTTATTACAAAATGGATTAAATTCATTTATTTCCTCAAAATTCTACACACAATACCCCATAATGACAATGTGAAAAAATATTTTTTGAATTGTTGCAAATTAATAAAAAAAATTAAAAACCTGAAAAATCACATGTACAGAAGTATTCACAGCCTTTGCTCAATACTTTGTTGATGCACCTTTGGCAGCAATTACAGCCTCAAGTCTTTTTGAATATGATGCCACAAGCTTGGCACACCTGTCTTAGGGAATTTTTGCCCATTCCTCCTTGCAGTACCTCTCAAGCTCTATCAGGTTGGATGGGAAGCGACAGTGTACAGCCATTTTCAGATCTCTCCAGAGATGTTCAATAGGATTTAGGTCTGGGCTCTGGCTGGACCACTCAAGGACATTCACCGAGTTGTTGTGAAGCCACTCCATTGATATTTTGGCAGTGTGCTTTCGGTCGCTGTCCAGCTGGAAGATGAACCGTTGCCCCAGTATGAGGTCAAGAGCACTGGAGGCACTGTGCTCATTGGAAATTTCAGAGCAACAGAAATTTTTCTGGAACCTTCCCCAGCCTTGTGCCTCGAGACAACCCTGTCTTGGAGGTCTACAGACAATTCCTGTGTTTTCATGCATGTGATTTTTCAGGTTTTTTATTTTAAATAAATTTGCAACAATTTCAAAAAAATCTTTGTTCACATTGTCATTATGGGTATTGTGTGTAGAATTTTGAGGAAAGAAATGAATTTAATCCATTTTGGAAAAAGGCTGTAACATCAAAAAATGTGGAAAAGGTGAAGCGCTATAAATACTTTCCGGATGCACTGTATATTGTGTGAATGGGAGAGTGTATGGGTGTTTCCTAGCACTGTGGGTTGTACCCTCAGGGCCGGGTTGTGGCAGGAAGGGCATCCACTGGTAAAACATATACCTGAGTTAAAGGCAGTTCAATCTGTGTTGCGACCCCTGATAAAGCAGGGAATAAGCTGAAGAAAAGTGAGCGAATGAGTGAGTGAAATATATACTTTTCCCAGTTAAACAGCCACTTCCATCTATTTCGAGATTAATGGATAAATTTACATTATGTAAATTTAGCAGATCTAATCCCATCACTGCTACGTCATGCCCTCCCCCATTATAGATCAAATAATACTATCATTATTGAGATATTTAAATCACAAAATATGTGTACTTAAGCATATTTGTGGATCAGAATTTCAGATATTTCACAATGTATTTTTGTGGTTTGTGAATATTTGCAGAAAAGCAAAATAAAAGTAGCCAAAAAACATATTCGAAGTCATAACTAAGTAATATAGGATGCAATGTGTTTCATGACAAAAAATAATGTGTGGCATGGACATGTAATACATACATGTAAAAGTAATACATACTAAATAACAGTCACATAAAAAACTCACCCAGAGGGTCAGTTGGAGAATTTAAAATGTACTTATGAAAGAGTTAATTTTATTTTATTAAATGATTTAGCATTTATGGGGTGTGGTTGTTATGTTGGTAACAATAAACTGTTCTACACACCCTATCACACCCATAGCAGTTCAATATGTAAGGGATAACATCTATCCAGGCATTTATTGTCACAGAATAAATCCAGACAGACTTTTCCTTAGCCCGACAAAAAGTGGAGGGCTGTTATATAAGCATGAAGGGCTTTATTCTGCGATAAC
The DNA here is from genome assembly GCA_903798125.1 of Danio choprae. Lineage (NCBI taxonomy): Eukaryota > Metazoa > Chordata > Actinopteri > Cypriniformes > Danionidae > Danio > Danio choprae. Next base: position 9,840,435 of record CAIGQW010054073.1, on the reverse strand, counting down.
AACCACTTATTATATTGCTATACTTGCCACAAAATAAAACAGTTAGATACAAATCAAATATACAAACCGTGCGTAACGAAAGAAAACGTCTTAAATTGCTGGACACTAATCTACATTAGTGATTCCGAATCAGGTGGTAAAAGCTAATCAATGTCGTCAATAATACTATTTTAAAGTTACCTCATAAGGCAAGATGCATCATACTGTGACATTTTATAAATGTGTATAATGTTATAAATTATACACTGATGGCCTGTTCTGTTACAGATTATATGAAGCAATGCAGCAATCACCACGTCTCCTCTCTTGCTCACTGAAGGATGTTGATTGATGTGAGCAGCCAGATTCTGAGTGGGTTTCCCACTGTCACATAAGAGTTGAATGAATAAAAGATTATATCCGGTCAAGCAAACAGGCTGCAGGTGAAACCGCATCACAGTTTACTGCAAGCAAAGTGTGGTGGCCCTCCATCACACACAGCTTGAGTCTGAAGTCTTACTTGCATTACCTCGTGATTACATTGGTCAAAGGCATTTGTGCATCACAGATTAATTGCACGCTGACAGAATTAAATGATTTTTGTTGAAGCGAATTTATTCTCTGTTGGTGCCTTTATTACGTGAGTGTGGCTGATTGCAGCAATTACATATGAAATTCCTGTGATCACTGCTAATCAGAGCATATGTTTTTTTTTGTTTTTTTTTTTACTTAAAATAAACAATTAATGCAGCTTTCAGGGTTTTTTTTTCCTTCTTGGTTCTATCTGAAGTGTTTTTCCACCTGATTCCTGTTTCTATGCATGCTGCAGCAATGGTAGCTTAATACGGATGTTGTCTCAGTCGTTTCATAAATGTTTTTCATTGAAATAAAAATTCTAAATTACCGCTGAAGAGAGAAAAAAAAAGTGGCATCTCGTTTAAATTGCCAAAAAAAGAGAGAAATACTTGAAAAAAAGGAGAAATTGCTTACATTTCATTTTACTGTGTCCTTGTACCAAAAAGTACTTTCTGTGGAGTTAAAATTAGGAATATGTTGTTATTATCATAGATTATGTTACAAATATACCTTAAGTTACTTTACAGTAAACCGGGCTCTTCTTAATCTTGACATTATGATTTATGTACACTGTTAACCATAGCTGTATGCGGTAAATAACTCTAAAATAGCCAGTGTTTTGCTGTAATAAAAAGGAAACAGTATTTTACCAGCCTGGTCTCACGAGGAAACAAAAGTGTTTTAATTTTTTTCAGTTTAGTGGCTAATTTGTATGAATTTGGTAGTTCAGCCCGCAGCCCCAACATCCGCTCTGCTTCCGCTGCCCGCTCCACCGGCCAAGCCAACCGCGGGTCCGCGACGCCCCCGATCCAGGGCGCCGTTAAGTCTAGTAACAGGACCGTGAAGCGTCCCTGAGACGAGCCACCCGGAGAAGAGGGGACCTGCTCTTTCCTCTGTGAAGGGCTGAGGACACATAACATCAGTAATAACACCACTGCCGCCCTCTGGGCTGGCGGTGACCAAATTCTCAATAAAAGAGCAGTTTCCTCTCTCTCCGGGTGCGCAAGCCCGAGCTTTGCTAGTCTGGGACGCCCCACCTTCCAGCTCGCAGCACCGGGCTCTTTCGCCTTAGGCTTCCAGAGTGCAAGAGAACGGGTTCCTTTCTCTCACTCCAGCCTCATCGCGGGATCCAGGGAGGAAGGTAAGAGAAATTCTCTTATTTTCGGCTCTTCCTCGGGCCGCTCTGCTTCCCGGGGCGAGCACTCTCTTCCCGAGCTGCCTCTCCATTGGCACGTCAACGATCGCAGCGATGGTGCCATTAGCGTGGGCTCTGCCAGCCTGGTTAGCGCTGCCCAGCCCGTCGTGGTGGCTCATACGGACGATCGGACTCAGCTATGCGATACAATTCGCCATTCGCCCTCCCAGGTTCACAGGTGTCCATTTCACGAGAGTCAGCCCAGTGAGCGCCCCTGTCTTGCGAGAGGAGATTGCTGTACTCCTGGCGAAGGATGCAATCGAGCAGGTCCCTCCAGCCAAGGTGAACTGCGGGTATTACAGCCCGTATTTCATCGTGCCCAAAAAGAGCGGGGGGTTAAGACCAATCCTAGATCTGCGCAGACTGAGCTGTCATTTACACAAAATGCCGTTCAGGATGCTCACGCAGAAATTCATACTGCAGTGCGTCCATCCTCGGGATTGGTTTGCAACATTAAACCTGAAGAACGTGTATTTTCATGTCTCCATTCATCCACGCCACCGTCTATTTCTCCGGTTTGCGTTCGAGGTTTGCATTGGCATTTTTGATTATTCTTTGACTGATATATATATATTCAGGTCTTAAACTAGTTGATTATGCACAGGGACTTAGTGCTTTGGCATCTTGGCCTGTTGGGGTTTCAGGTCAACCGAGAATGAGCAGGCTCTCCCCCGGGAGAGCTTCTCTTTTTCTCGGGTTGGAGCAGGACTCAGTCTCCATCAAGGTGCGCTTTTTTTAGCGCACCGGGCCAATGCTGCTCTGTCTGATTATTCGGCAGTTACAGTGGTCCCACTGAAATTTTTCAGAGGCTCCTGGGGCATATGACATTTTGTAGCAGCTACATCGCCGCTCAAATGGTCCATATGAGACCACTTCAGCTTTAGACAGTGCGGTGGACTTAGGTGACCTATTAGTAGATGGTTAACACTATCACTCAGACTAGAGCCCCTGTATAGGCAAGCCTATGTCATGTAGTGGAGTCCATTCGTTGTGTGGAGCTCTTCTCTCTGAGAAGAACCCCAGACATGCCAGATTAGTGTTGTGTTTTCTTCCTTCAGGATAGCTGGAGCGCAGACTGTCACCCTCCACACTGAAGGTTTGGTGTGCTGTCATCCCCGCCCTCGGGGGGGCGGCAGATGACAGCGCGCTGGGAAAGCATAACCTTATCAGCCGGTTCCTTAGAGGCGCTTGGCGCGAAATGGTTAATTCCATCCCCACCCCCCTACTCTTGCCCTCTCGTGATCTCTCTAGTCCCAGCGGTTATGGTTAGATCCGTTGAGCCACACGTCTCAGTATCTATAAGTTTTCTGTCCATGAAGACAGCTCTGCTGGTCGCGTTGGTATCGTTCTGGAGGGTTAGGATGCCAGTGGCATTTTCGGTCAGCGAATCGTGCCAGGAATTTTGACCGGCCTACTCTCACGTTTACCTGAGACCCCGGTTCAGCTTGTGCCAAGGTTCGTACCACCCCCTTTTAGAATTAAAGTGGTAGTGAGCCTGCGAGCACTGTCTGCGAAGGAGACAGACCCAGCCTTTCATTGATGTCCGCGCACTGCGCTTAATGTGACATGTAGAGCATACGTCTTTGAGCAGCTCTTTGCTGTTATGATCGGCAGAAGGGAAGTACCGTATCAAAGCAGAAGTTGGTCCATTCTAATAGCATGCCATCACCCTAGCTTCATGTGCCAGGGTGAGCTGTGTCCCCCGGTAAAGAGTCGGTGCCTCCTTTTCGGCATGAGTACGCAGCACCTCTTAACAGATTATGCAGAGCTGCGGGCTGGGCGACACAACACATTCGCGAGGTTTTATAATCTCCGAGCGGAGTCGTTCCCACGGTGACCCCATATGCATATATTAACCACGGTGTGTTCCCCCTGTCCAGGCGGACCCGTGTCTTCCCTAACCGCTAACCAGCTTATCATATGTAGCACTCCCCCTTATTAGGGCTAGTCCATATGCTCTTATTGCCATCAAGTCTCCCCTCTTGTGTAGCAGGTGGCCGCCGCAGCGTCCTCCCCCCTTCGGGGACTAGCACGCTTTCCCAACGTACTGTCATAATTTAAAATCCCTAGTCTATATTAGCTAGGCAAAAGCACATTACGAACCCTATGTAATGGTAAATAGAGGGCCTAGGGGACGTTGGAAGGTTGCCCTCTTGGTGATGCTTGTGCGCGCAAGCTATGCTTGGCAAACTTTACATCAGGAGCGTGACGGGCTTAGCTGCTGTGGCGTTTTCCATACAGTCTCCCATAGTCTGTCAAGACACACGTTGGAGTTCCCATATGAAGGGGAATGTCCTGGTTACGTCCGTACTGCTCTTCAGCAGGCAATTCTAAGGCTCGCTTCTCAGCAGGCAGCTTATATAGCGCTAATAGCTAAACGATGTCAGCTGTGGAGCTGAGCTCCGCCAATTCACTTGGCGTTCATTGGCCCGTTTTCTTACTCTTCAGAGTGATTGATCTGACGTACTCCCATAGTCTGTTAAGACACACGTCTCCGTTCCCTATTCGGGGAACGTGGGTTACGGACATAAGCAGGACGATCTGTGTCTCATTTCAGATTCTGCTTTTGTCCACCGGAGGTCCCATTTCGGTCACGGACGGGTTAAAAGAACCAAAACAAAGACTGTGTTCCGGCATAACCACATTTTCAAAGCAGAATAATTGACTTTAGCATTGTTTTTCAGATAAACAAGAATGTTCACTTAGCATGTTTCTTAAATATCTGCAAACATATTATGGTATTTTTATGCTTTAGAAGAGTCAAAAACTTACATACAGCACCTTTAAATATATTGGATATTGCATATTGCCACAATTTACAGATGCAAACAGTGTTATGTGCCTTTCTGGCAACTAAGCAGTTTTTATACACATAAAAAAAAACATTAAATTCCAGTCTCCTCAGTTAGGTAACATGTGCACAGAAATAATCACAGGAAATCATAAACAGATGAAACATATATCCATCCACACGCAAACCTCCACTGTCAGGTCACAGGTTGTGAATTTGTTGCTATAATTTTTCAGAGCTGTGTTTCCACCTATGATTTCTTATTAGGAACAATAGAAAAGTTTGCCGACTTTATTTTTGTTCCACAAGTATATTGAGATTGATGTGTATGCTTTTGTTTTTTTGTTTTGACAAACATGTTTTAACCATATCTAGAGTACGTGTGTGTGTGTGTGTGTGTGTGTGTGTGTGTGTGTGTGTGTGTGTGTGTGTGTGTGTGTGTGTGTGTGTGCCTGTGTTCTATTATTTTAATAATTATTTGAAACTTAGTAATAAAAAAAACCTATGCGTTTTTGCTGTTCAGTTTTGGTATGTGGATGGTCAGCATTGAACACATTGGATTGATGAGCAGCGCTCTCTGTGTTTTATTTTTTTGTTTTGTGTATGTTTTTATCATTCAATATCAGGAGTCAATGCCAATGCCACATTAGAGCTTATTCAAATGTAAGTGTATATATATATATATATACACAAGATACATTTAAAGGCAAAATTATTCACCCTACTTTAAAATTTTAATTATTTTTCAAATATATCCCAAGTTATGTTTAACATAGCAAGGAAATTGTCACAGTATTTCTTATAACTTTGTTTACTTTTTCTAGGTTATTTATTTTGTTTTTATTATTTATACAGGTTCCAAAGAACATGAGGATCAGTGCTGACTGATTTATATAAATACATAAACTCCATCTAAAGCAAAAAAACTAATTGTAATAATATATATATATATATTATTTTTTTTTACTTTGGATGGAGTTTATGTATTTATTTATTTTATTAGATATGTCATTAGGATAAATGTTGGCAGTTGCTTTGAACATATGCTATATACAATGGGTGTAAAACTCAGTTCCTGAAGGGCCGCAGCCCAGCAAAGTTTAGTTCCAATCCTGCTTCAACACACTAAAGCCGGTGAACTCTGACCTGCGAAATCGCATTACATGACTGCGTGAGACCGATCAAAGATCAAAACATGACCTCTCTCACTTTTTTAAATGTCTAATCATCTTGTTTAACCCCTTTTCTCAGTGCCGTACAACAGAATTTTGCATGTTCAATCTCTAATGTGACCGTGGCATTACCTGTAGATTCTAGCAAGCCTGAAGGACGTCAATTAGTTTGGTCAGGTATGTTTAATTAGGCTTAAAGCTAAACTGTGCAAAGCTGTGGCCCCCAGTAATATATATTAGTAAGATGATATTTAAACGTTTGACACCTGTGCTATATACACTGCATGTGTTGTTTATTAATTTAACCTTTTTGTTTCATTGTAAAAAGAAAATGTATTTATTTCTGCTGATTTGTTTAATTTTGTTTTACATTTAGTGTTGTATATTTGTTTGCTGCCAAAGCAATAAAACACATTTGTCTGAACAATTTATATGCTTTATATTTTATTAACAGTTAAGAATACTTACATACTTACTCCCAGGGTCATTTATATTGAAATTGATATTTAGCCTCACCATATTGTTTCGTAATATCTAGTTTTTATGAGGTGAGTTGTTAGCCCAACGCTCAACCCCCAACCTGGAGGACCAGGACATACACAAACAATTTAGCTTACCCAATTCACCTACAGCACATGTCTTTGGACTGTGGGGGAAACCGGAGCACCCGGAGGAAACAGAAATGCCAACTGACCCAGCCTGGGCTCGAACCAGCGACAGCGCTACCCACTGCGCCATCGTGTCACCCAACAGTTAAGAATACTGATTAATTTTAGTAACACTACAATACTATATATGATATACTATTAATGTGTATCTAGTATAATGCTGTGAGTATAGCACTACAGTGCAGTAATTACCTGTAAACAGTTTCCAATCAGTTACCACTACTGCTCTGTTACAGTAATTAACTGGCAACAGTGTAGCATGTTACTGTAATGGTTTTGTTACAGTAATTAACTCACTGTAACCAAACCATTTCAGTGACTAACTGGCAACAGTGTTGCCAGTATTCAACTGTAAAAAAGCCCGGTAAGGTCTAACAGTGTACATTACCATACATAATAACCTTCGCAATTGTTGTTGACAATGTAATGAAAAATAATAACTACATTAGTTAGTGTGGACTGACACTAAAATAAAATAAATTCTAAGGTATATATTCATGTTAATTTCAGCATTTTCTAATATATTTTTTTAAATAATAGAATATATTTTAGGTAATGTTAAAATTAAGCTTTAGAAATACTGTAACAAATGGATTGCTCGTTAATAGTTCTTAATGCATTATCTAACGATGCAACAAAACACTTAACTTAAAGTATACTTTTAAGTTAAACAGATAATTTGTGATTTAGAAAAACAAACTTTGTTACATATAACTTTCAAACGATGTTTGAATCAACTTATATATATATATATACTTATTTTATTATTGGCTATTGGGGTTTTCAAACTGGAATTCTAAAGCATTATTAGGAAAACTAAAAAAAACAACTAAATAAATAAATAAAAATAAATGAGTAAATAAACAAAATTAATAGCATAATATAAATGACATTATATCAATAATTTATTGGAAAAAAATTTAAACCGCCAATTAATATGAATACTGCACAAAATAATAATAATAATAATAATAATAATAATAATAATAATAATAATAACAATAACAGCAACAATAATTATATTAGTAGTATACGTTATTGTTGTAGTAATAGTATTATTGTTACATTACATTTGTTACATTGTTTAAATCTACTAAAATCTGAATAAAAGTGACTTTGTTAAACATTAAAATAGAATTTTCTAAATCAAAAACTGACTGAAAAGAGATTAAGGCACCACCACAATGCAATGCCCAAATAACATTTTATTCAAAGTAACTATGATTAAAAAGTGTAATGGAACATGCAATCAATCACTTTTTGTTATTATCCATCTGTTTTACAGGTTTTTGCACTTACTTGGTAAAATTTAGCACAAACAGGTTTGCAAAATATCATGTTGAACACCTACCACAAACCACATACATATGTCTGTTTAGCACATACAAAATTTATACCCTACTTTTTTCCCTCTGGTAATGAAATAGACAAGTCTGGCCTGAAGGTGAAAGCGTTTTCAAAATGGTGTACATAACTTGTTTTTCTAGGATTTCCAGTACGGATTTGAGAATTTCATGCACAATCACTGATTACCATCAGATTTCTCCCTCTCGCTCTCTCTTGCCCTTCTCATCTCTTTCATCTCCCTCCTCTATGTTTAACTGATCACTGCAGAGAAAACCAAAAGGACAGAAAAGGCAAGTCAGAGGTTTGTGTGATCAAAGCAGAGCCACATCGCCCCCATCTGGACATGATAGTTAATGTTTTGTCACCTCACAATGGCTCTCTCATTGCCCGAGGGATTTCTGTGTTTAGCTGCAATACAGTGGTGGTTATGAGAGGCCTAATTATGCGTGGCCACCCCTTACATACAGCTATCATGAGCACATACTGTCAGAAACAGCTGAGAGATTGAGATGAAGGCCTAAAGCCGAGAGCAAAAAAGACCAAGACATTGTGTGATGTAGATGAGAAAGAGAGAAAGTAATAATAGAGAACACTATCTCAGGCAAAACATAGATCGCGAAGGAAGGGTAGAGTTCAGAGTGATTTATCCTGGAGTCAGGGATAAAAAATATATAATAAAATAATAAATGAAAAAAAAAATAATAGTAATAAAATAATTACGCTAGTAGCCAAACTTAGCAGGTGAAGATAGTTGCAAAGAAAGAATTTGTGGTTTGTATTTTTAAAACACCATCACAGATTCCAGCATGCAGTGAACGACATGTCCAATGAACCAATAGTATCTTCCAAAAGTCTGGAAATATTTTAGGTTGGTTTTGTGACAATATAAAAATGATTCATATGGATTTTGCATTGTATTGATATGATACTGTGCTGTTTTAGTATGTTTTACATATTATTTATACTCTGTAGAATTCAATTAAATTTATCTGTATTTCTATAGTATTGATTAAGTCAAAGTAGCTTAAGATAGAATAATAAAAGATATATATAAAAAACCTAATAATATTTCAGATTGTGGAAACATTCCAGCAAATCAGGCAGCCAGGAGAGTAGTGTAGAATGCTTGTGTAAGAGCAGCTCCATCAAAGCACACCTCCAACCAAGCAAGCCAGAGGCGACAGTGGCAAGAAACCAAAACTCCACCAACTGACGGAAGTGAAGAAGAAACATTGGGAGAAACCAGGCTCAGCCAAAGTGACTAACTCTCCTCTGGCCAAACGTCTTGGCCTGGAGGTCTGGAGATTTGGATTTCAAAGGTAATGTATGTGTTTGTGTTTTAAGAGAGTGTGTCTGCCTCCCGAACTGTGTTAGAACAGCTGTTCTAAACTTTAGGTGAAATATGAGAAGGATCTACCGCCTACAATCAATTTTGATATTCTAGGAATAATCAATTGTCCAGAATGAATTGACTATAATGAATGTGAGCGGCAGTAATACACCAGGAGCTCACTAAAATACTGGGAAGCTAAGACATTCCAGGCTTTGTGAGTAGTCAATTCAATTAAAATATATGTATTTACACAATGCTTAATAGCCAATACAATGGTGACAAAACCAGACCAGTGATTATACTTCTTAGATCATATAGAGTGCTTACTAGAACTCTTCTAGGTCTAGAAAGCACCGTAGCAGCTGAAATTTTTGATTCAGCTGAGGTTAAGGAGGCCTACAGGGCAACCGGTAATTCATTACAATCATAAAAGCTTTAATAAGCATTTCAGCATCAGATATTGATATCATAGTCATATTTTGGCAACATGTGTAATGTGGTCTTCAAATGGCAGGTTGCTATCAAATATTACACCCAATTTCTTTTTGACTTATGACGAGGCATTAACTTAAAATCCACAATAGTTTTAGGACCTGTCTGACCAAGGGAAGTAGACCAAATGATCCTCAAAACTAGACATCATTTAGAGATATAAAAAGATAAAAAACAAAAGTAAAATAATTGAGATCTACCTGCCTGGAAAAGGTTATAAAGACATTTCTAAAATTTTGGAACTGCAGCAAACCACAGTAAGAGCCATACAAATGGCAAAAACATGGAACAGTGGAGAACCTTCTCAGGAGTGGCTGGCCAACCAAAATTACCCTAAGAGTGCAGTGACAACTCACCAAAGAGGTCTTAAAAGACCGCACAACAACTTGCCTGAGTTAAGGAGAGTGTCCATGACTCCACCATAAGGGGGAAAAAAGGTTTGCATGACAGAGTTTAAAGATGGAAACTGCTGGGCAAAATTAACATAAAGGATCATCTCAGTTTTGCCAGAAAGCATCTTGATGATCACTAACACTTTTGGGAAAGCACATATAAGTAACACGCTTTTCAGAAGAAGAGCACCAAACCAACAGTAAAATGTTTATGTGGTAGGTAGTCTGATGGTCTGGGACTGTTTTGATACTTCAGAACTTACTTGGAAGATGGATAATAATGTGATAAACGGAACCACAAATTCAGCTGTGTACCAAAATATCCTGATGGAGAATGTCCGCCAATCTGTTAGTGACATCAAGCTTAAGCACCAGGACAATGATCAAAAGCACACCAGCAAGTCTACTCCTAAATTAATGAAGAACAACAAGATTAAGACTTTGGAGTGGCTTAGTCAATGTCCTGACCTGAATCCAACAGAGATGCTGTGGCATGACCTTGTAAAAAAACAAATCTAACCAATAAAATTGAGGTAACAATTTACACTCACTTTTTTAGGGTAGATTCTATCACAAATATTTGAGTAAATAGTACATAAATTTAACAGCTATATTTGCAATTGGATCAATCTATTGACCGTCAAAGCGAGGGTGGGACCATTTCTCATACCATGCTCTGCTTGGATATTGACGGCTATTGACACCTCCTAGAAGCAGCTATTGGTTCAACTGAGATGTCAATCAAAAGTGCAAAGGTCAGCAGCCATTTTGTTGTCAAAATATCATAATGTTTTCGTCTGAAAATGCGCTACACTACCGAACACGTTATAGATTTCATTGCTCGTGCGTTTACTTTAAAATGATAGTGGTGCGTTCCGTGGCTGTTTATCGACATATAAAAGTGTTGTGGATTAAATATTTCACTGAATTGGACTAGTTGGGCCCTTCGCAGTGTAATTACACCCTGTTTGTTGAGATATTATGGATCTGTGGACAGACTGGAGGCATAAAAAGTGAGTTTCTTCAGTTTTTGGCAGTTTGACAGAGACAGTAACTGTGTCCGCTGTGTTCATTGTGTTTTAAAATGGTTGGGATCTTTTTCATCACAAGAATCTCAGCTTTCAAAAGATATATGATATGTTTAGTCTTTTTGTGGGGAGTCGTCATGTTTTCGTCATCTTTGCGTTATGTTACCCTTTAAAGACCGTATGTACCAAAGGCGGTACATAGGAACGGCAACGGGTTTTAATGGGTAGCCTTTAACACCCCCCTGGGTTTTTACAGTGTTCAAGCTTAAATGTGGCTGAATTACAACAATTCTGCATAGACGAGTGGGCCAAAAGTTTTTTACAGTGCTGTAACAGACTCATTACGAATTATTGAAAATGCTTGATTGCATTGTAGTTGTTGCTGCTAAGAGTGGCCCAAACAGTTATTAGGTTTAAGGGGCAAATATTCAAACAGGGCTATGTAGTTTTGTATTTTGTTTTCCCTTAATAATAAAACCTTGACCCATCGTGAACAAAATTTTTTTCATTGTTTAATGCTGTCATGGTCTGGAGATGTCTATAAATATATACTCCAGTGCATTTAGATATGACCATTTTTAACTAAAATGTGAAATTTTTAATGTACTGTTTTATCTGTGCATTTACACAACAACAGCCTTTTGTGGTGGTGGGGGGAGGGCGGGTTAAAAACATAATTTTTAAAAACTTATTGCAATGTAATTATCTCTGTAAACAGCACAAAAATATTTGTGGAAAAACTAATGTCATGTGTATGCAGTTTATTTCAATCGTGTAAGTAGAATAAAGAATTGCCATAATCAAACTACTTTTTTTCAGTGGATATTTGTGGACAGACATTGTTTTGATAATGTTGTAGTCTGCACTGCACTTTTTTATCATTGTAACTTAAAACAGCCTAAAAACATCAATATTTACTCCATTGTTGTTTAATACAATGTGTACAATGTTTTGGTTGGTCTGATTGGTGTGCTGGATAAATATTAACATTTTCTGTGTTACAATACTTCCAAAAGTCACTTCTAAGCAAATAATTATGAATAATCATGACTGCCATACTAAAAGATTGTTCCAATACAAAGTTTTCAAAAACTGGTATCTTCAAAGGGCCCTTTGGATTTTAGCAGGTTCAAGTCATGGATACGTTTTGCTCACCTTGTTTCTTGCTCATGTTTAATGTTGAAGATGACACTAGCTGGCACATAAGTCCTCTACACCCTTCATTCATTCAAAGCTCTCATTCTGGAGGGTAAACCCTTGGAAGGGATTATGATCCCTTATGAATGGAACACAGTCAGAAAGGAATTCAGCATTTTACTTAACGTTTAACATTTTCAACTTTCAACAAACAGAAAGTAATGTCAAGCCCCCAGCACTCAGTAGGAAAAAGATACTCATCACCTTATCAAACTACTGCCATTTATAAATATGCAACGCTCCCATTGAATTCAAAAAATATTCTTGCCCCAAGGGAAACAAAAAGAGTGATTTGGACACATTGCCTTATACATGTTGGTTCATTAATGATTTAAAGAACCAAAAATCCTGAATGCCGAAAAAACAGATATGATTTCTCAGAATGTCAGCAATCGATGGCTGACAAAACACAGCTCACTGCTCACCTCCCTCCGTCCTCTCAAAAAGCACCTCAGGGCCTCCATCAACAGCACTGAACGAGCACAGGTTGCTTACATCATTTTCACACTTTACAAGAATGTTAGCATGGCCGGTGAGATGTTTATCAAGTTGTTATTATGACAGTAAGGGTTGGGAAGATTGCAATATGGCATCTCACTCATATCTCGACCTCAACTCACCTTTACTGTTTGACAGGTTGCTGCATTGAGCGTTCGCAGGTTTGTGTTGTTCTCAGAAAGCCTGGAAATTTCTGCCTGCTAACTGACATCAAATGGGTTCTTGCCTTGGATCAGCCTACTAGTGGAAGAAGAAAAAAAGAAAGAAACAAAAGGATCGCAGCGGCAAAATAATCTCACCATTATGCCAAAGCGGACTCTCTAAAGAGCAATTGAGGGTGTCATTTTGTGCTTTTAGGAAACAACGCTGTGGATAGGGAAAACTTATTGCTGAGACATCCGTTGGTTCTCATTGCTAAATAGAGGGCTCATTACTTTGAAGGGAACCAAGGTTGTTTTCTTACAATAGTGCACCTCTTGAAAAAGCTTTTACCGAACAATTGAGGTAAATGTATTTTTCCCCCTCAGGCTTCAGTTTTGTTATTGATCGATAATGTCATGCATGAAAAATAAATCCAAACATGTATACAGCCTCTATTCTTGTTCCTGGAAACAAGTGAATAACTAGAATATGAGTATTCATTCCATATTTTATTATGTAAAATGCATCGTAATATTCATAAAACACAAGGATCAGGCCACACACATATTATTCCTGTTATGGATATTAATTATTGATTTAAACCATATGCTTTAGCAATTATGATGGTCAGCTAGTGAAATTAGTTCAAATTGTAAGAGGCGAAGGTTTGTTTAGGCATTTAAGTTGTTCAGCCAGATTTAAAGTCTTATGCAGATTATAGTTTCTCCTGACCAAAAATAACATAAACAAATGATAACATTGATAAGTAGTTTTGCAACCAGTAATCACACAGTTTTCATTATTGTTGCTAGTGTTAAGTATTTTGATAAATAAATTTACTTCAGAAATCATTCACTCTGACACATCAAATACATACATAGAACCTGAGACCATAATTTCAATATTTGGTATTACACTGCAGTCCCTGTTTTAATAAAAGTAAGAAACATGTGATTGCCTTTGCTATGCTTCCAGATAGAAGGTTAATGTTGCTCAAATGGAAGTAAAGATCCTCTACATGGACCTTGTCTTATGGACCTTGTTTCACCACATGACCTTAAACATGCAATATAATCAGATAAAGTAGATAGTTATTTCATCTTACACCATCTTATGTTATCTAATTTATTATTTATTAATACTTTTTCTCCAAGCAAATCATGTTTTAGTAACATTTTTTTTTTTTTTTTGGCAAATGCATCATCCAGACTGTTAATGTATAATTTTTTGCCTGACTGTGATATACGGTTGACTGGAACTATTTCAAGCTTGGATTTAGGGAAATACACACAATCTCACACATTCTCGCCTCACTACTTCATCTAGAACGCAAAATATAAACAGTGAGTCTGCTTCATTTCATGATGTAATGTAGTCAAGATAGCATTTGCAATACTTGTTTCATCATTTACATTGTATGATGTTTTCTGCATATATACACGTTTCACTCTCTATCACCCCTTTTACAGCTTTTACAAATGCTATTGAGTTTTAGGATTATCATTCAGTATTTCACACTGTTTTATTTTTCTATTACAGACACACAAATACAGCACCAAATCAGAAAAAGTTGGGGCAGTATGGAAAATGCAAATACTAAAAAAAAGAAACTAGTGATTTCTAAATTTACGTTGATGTGTATTTCATTGCAGATAATACAACACATATTATTTAATTATAAACATGTATTCCAATTTTGGTTCTTGCAACACATTTCTAATAAGTTAGAACAGTAAGCAAAAAGGTAGGCAACAGTACAGGGTACAGAGTTTGCGGTTCAAAACGTGCCACACACTCTCTATTGGAAACATGTTGGGACTGCAGGCAGGCCAGTCAAGTACCTGTATCCTCTTCCTCCACTGGGAGGACTTTGTAATGTGTGCAAAATGTGGTTTTGCATTGTCTTGTTGAAATATGCATGGCCATCACTGGAAATGAAGCCAGCATATTGTGTTCCAAAATCGATGTACTTTTCAGCATTAATGGTGCTGACACAGAAGTACAAGTTACCTTTGCCAAGGGCACTGGCACAATCCCATACCTGACAGACCCTGGCTTTTGGACTTGTTGCTGGTAACAGTCTGGATGATCCTTTTCTTCTTTGTCCGGAGCACATTGTGTCCATTTCTCCCCAAAAATACCTGAAATACTGATTCATATGACCACAGTGCATGTTTCTACTGTGTGATGGTCCATCCCAGATGCTTCAGAGCCCAGATAAGTCGATGGCGCTTCTGGAAACTGTTAACATGGGGGTTCCTTTTGGCACAGCACAGTTTTCATTGATATTTGTGGATATAACTACATATTGTGGTACTTGACAAAGGTTTGCCAAAGTAGTCTTGAGCTCATGTGGTGATATCACTTATAGAAGAATGATGATTCTTGATGCAGTTTCGCCTGAGATCACAGTTGTTCAGCTTAGGCTTGCGCCTTTGTCTTTTACGCACTGAAATTCCTCCAGATTCCTTGAATCTTTTAATTATGTTGTGCACTGTTGAAGGTGAAATATCCAAATGTCTTCCTATCTGCCTGTGAGGAACATTGTTTTTAAACATTTCAATCATTTTTTTACATATTTGTTAGCAAACTGGTGATCCTTGGCCCATCTTTGCTACTAAAGGACTAGACCTTTCTTGGATTCTGCTTTTGTACCAAATCACAATTACAATTACCTGATTATCTGTTTCAAATCACATAATTTAACCAATTTACCTGATTACTAGCCCTAAATTGCTCCTGTCCCAACTTTTTTTTTTGGAATGTATTGCTGGTCTGAATGACAGGAAAGGATGTATATTTACTAATAAAATTAAGTTGATCAGACAAAACATGACACATTTTGTGTTCATATTGTCTGCAAGGAAATTCAAGTCAAAGTAAATTTGGAAATCATTACTTTCTTTTTTTTTATTTGAGTTTTTCATATTGTCCCAACATTTTCTGATTTGGGGTTGTTCAGTACATTGCCCACAATGATTTTATGAAAAGCTAAGGTTAATATAATGAGAATATGAAAAAATTGTGAAATCACATTTTGATCACATCCATTCTGATGCAGAGCATTCACTACTCCCCACCTTCTTGTTAATCCGGAACATACGTCTTTTCCCTTCCCGAGGACACGGGTGTCTGGTTCATCAGTGTGTGTTGCCTGATTGCTGCTGTTTAATTAGTGTAATTACAGTTAAATGAATGAAAGAAGTGTGTTATATATATATATA
>CAIGQW010054073.1:9808638-9819402 GCA_903798125.1 Danio choprae | reverse complement strand
CTTCAATCATAAAAATTTTTTATTTCTTTAATCATTAAAAAATAATAATAAATCATAGGGAAGTATGGAATACAGTGTTCATAATTTTATAAATCAAGTCGCTGGTCTTGTTTAATTTATTTTCTTTCATAATATCCCACCTAAAAATAACATATTTCTTTAACTGATATCTCTGCTGTAATGTAGACTTTGTGATTGACAATTTGATACATCATTGAATCCTCAGTGTAAAATTAACTTCTCAAAGAGTATTTCATCGTACTCCCACAAAGAGAGTTAAAATTACACAGAGTCAAAGCTAATGATATTAGCTTAAGTGTTAAAGTTATTAATTAAGTGCAGATTGAATATCAATGATGAACTCCTGCCATTAACAAGCAGAATCACTAAAAAAAAACACAAAACTTCTACTGACTTCAGTCACAGGCTGTTTAACTGGCGGCCTGTGACCCGAACCCAGCTCCCAAGTTACTTTGCTCCCACCCTTAAAGTAGACTGGTGTGAAAAGAGTTCTCTAGAATTATTAATTTAGTTCAGTCATAAAACGGTCCATGCAATTGTGAAATGGTGCATGTCTGGTCCATGAGCCGCAGCACAGAGCACTTGCTCTCTCCACAGTCTCTCCCATGAGATGCAATGATAGATCAGAACTTTCCTTAATTTTTTTTTTTTTTTCTGTCATGAATGCCATTAAAACATAAGTAATAGTACTGTGCTGACTCTATAGATCTCTCCTCACTACCACCTGGATGTGACGACAGCCACAAGACAACAGCACCAGTGCACTCATCCCACACCAGCTGCAGGTGGAAAGGAAAGACAATGATACTGCCAGTTCAGTGGATGGGGATGATTGGGAGTATGGATTGGGGTCAAACACACAGACCAATAAGCTAATAGACCAATAAACACAAATATATTCACAAGTATATAAATTCACAAATATATTCAAAGTGCAATAGTCTAACAACCATATATTTTTTTATAGTAATTTAGTCATTTCTTTCATTTAATATCACCCTGACCTAACGCTATTGCTGTGTCGTTAATCTAAGATTAACACCCTAGGGGATGTAATCCAGTAGAAAATATGCAACATAGGCTCATTCTGAAAATGTAGCCCTATATACGTTTCTGGAGATTGCGAATTATGTAGCCAGACCTACGTATGGCTGCATTTCATCTTTAAAACGAACGCTACGGGGCGGTATGATGCCGTTCCTTTTCTCGCTTACCAGCTTACCGATTACCTCCATGTGGACGACTTTTCTGCTGTTACCAGTTTGTCCAGTAACTGGACACGTACGTTGGTGGAATTGAGACGCAGAGGGGAGATGACTGTGACAATGGGGTTCGAGTCCGGTGAAATGTAGTAAAACTCAGGCTGCCATAAGAGTTTTTTTTCTGGATTGCTTTGAAAACACAGCGGTTAAGTTTAGGGAAGGGGGTGGGCGGCTCAATCGGTGCTTTTTAAAACACTATTGGTTGGGTTTAGGAAGGGAGGGTGGGGGGATCGGTCGGTTGGTCAGTCTCTGATAGATTTACATGAGAACAGCAGGTGCGAATGGCACTTGTGAGAGAAACTTGAAATCTGAAAATACGAATTCGCAAAAACAAAAACTGCAAAAAAAACATAGCTCCTGGGATATATTTTGCTCTCTCCAGAAATGTATATAGGGGTACGTAATCAGCTGAAGAATTTCAACGAGCCAGGGTTGAAAATATGAAAGGTGATGACTTTTTATTTGCATGTTGTTGTTGTTTTTATCTTCTGTAGGTTATGGATGAAATATGGTAATTCAAATAATTGAATACAATTTATTAAACTATGGGCCTCACGGTGGTGCAGTGGATAGCACGTTCGCCTCACAGCAAGAAGGTCGCTGGTTCGAGCCTCGGCTGGGTCAGTTGGCGTTTCTGTGTGGAGTTTGCATGTTCTCCCCGTGTTGGCGTGGGTTTCCTCCGCTTTGCTCCGGTTTCCCCCACAAGTCCAAAGACATGCGCTATAGGTGAATTGGGTAAGCTAAATTGTCCGTAGTGTATGAGTGTGAATGGGTGTGTATGGATGTTTCCCAGATATGGGTTGCAGCTGGAAGGGCATCCGCTGCGTAAAACATATGCTGGATAAGTTGGCGGTTCATTCCGCTGTGGCGACCCCAGGTTAATAAAGGGACTAAGCCGAAATGAAAATGAATGAATGAATGAATTTATTAAACTTTTGGAATTTTTTGTTTTGCAACCCCCACTTTGCGAACCACAGATGTACGGTACAGAACAACAATACAGGGCATTACCCATTATTGCAATAAAGACCAGACTAACATTCATTATAGGAACCTTCTGCAGAAATCTGTTTTACTAAAAGAGATTTCATTTGGATTTCAAAAACAGAATTACAAAGATCTTCAGCTTTGCGGTTGTTGAAGAGAAGCTGAGATATTTTTGCTCTCTGCCTGACAGCCTGGCTTTGACCAGGCAAACACTTTACTTGACATTCTATTTCACCATTAGTGTCCATCACACCCCTGACTGCGGCCTGTGTGTGCAGGAAAGAAAGCTTTATATGTGTGTACATGTGAATGAGCCTGCGTAAGCAGAAGGCCCACAGGGCAAACTGCTATAACATTCTGAAAATTGAGTTTCTTCAGGCAGTGAGACAGTCAAACCAGGGCTGTATCCAGTTGTCCCGTTCTTATCAGTGGTGTAATGTAAGGAGCAGAGGTTCCTTCCCACACACAGGCGGTATGAATTAGAGCAAATGAAACATGGAGAGAGAGAAGGACACACGCCGTTAAAAAGGGAGGCTTTTAAAAAGAGGTGTTCAATGGGAGAGAAAGGAAAATGGCAGCTTTCATGCAGACAGTAAAATGGACACTGCTCTGTTTGCACTGCTGCCTTTTACTTCGTATCTTCAGCGTGTTTCTATCAACGGCCTCCGTCCTTGATTGCCTCCACTCCATCAACAACAGAGTGATACAGTCTGTACACTCATAAATCCTGCTCACTATCAGCAATGAAAGCAGGGTTATTTCTAATCATGCCTGCGAGAGATGTCTTTAAATTCTCCCCTTTCTCTCGGGTTGGTCTCTTGGTATTCCCGACGCTGGCTGACAGAGTGAGTGCCTATAAAACATGCACAATGCCATCTGTGACTTTTCCCTTTGGGCATGACTTCTAATCAACAGCAGCCACAGTGCTTTGTTCATTTCTTTTGTTCTGATGATGCACACAGCATCATAACATCCAAGCCCTTCAGTTCAGTTCACTCTTGATAATTGGATTGCGCGAACAGTTTTGTGAACGGCTGTGTGTTTTTACAGATTTATAAATATCTTAGTCTGTGGTTCACAATATGCAGTGTGCCATGTTTGTGTGAAAGGAGGTGAAGTGGATGTTTTTACAAATGTGTCTGTTAAAGGAACACTCAACTTTTAAAACAAACAATAAATGTATAGGCTCATAGACTCAACTCCCATAGAGTTTAAAGAGTTCAGCTCAACAATTTTTGAATCCATTCAGCAGATCCCCGGGTCTGGGGGGAACACTTTGCACTCAGCTTTGCTTAGATCATTGAATCGGAATCAGTGGTCCCCAACCATTATATCACCGCGAACCGGCCAACGCTTGTCAATTTTTCTGGGCCCCGGGGGTAGGGGTGGAGGGGGAGGTGAAAGGTGTTGACAGTGTATGTAGATTGCTAGGCGACCATCATCCGTTTACTCAAAGGATGACAAGCTGACAAAACATTGCTGCAACTTTGATACAAGTTTTATTTATGGAGAAAATTAAAAAGCACTGCAGTGTTTGGGTGTTCTGTGTTTGTCTGAGATGACTCCAGTGCGCTCGCAGCATTCTGGAGCGAAATATGTGGATACACGCAAGCCACACGCCTCCATTGGAAATTACAAACTTGAGCATGGAAAAGACGCGATATGAACAGCCGTAATCATTTGAACAAACTTTCTAGAGACGTCTGTTTCTTACTCATTCTGCTAGCTTGTGGGTTAAATTTTGGCGCTCAAGAGACCGAGATGTACCCAAGAGAATACAGTCATTTTTCAAAATAAAAGATTTTTCAAAATAAAAGATCGTTCAGACTCAGATAATAAATAAAACGGTAATAATTAATGATTTCTTGTGTGGCCCGGTATTAATTGATCCACGGATCGTTACCGGTCCACAGCTTGGGGGTTGGGGACCACTGGATTAGACCATTAGCATCTCACTCAAAAGTGACCAAAGTTTTGGAAAAAGCTTGACTCACTGGACATTATTGATGAAAATGAAAAGTTGCTATTTTCTAGGCTGATATGTCTAGGAAGATGTGTACAGTATACTCTCATTCTCGTGTAATAATAAAAAAAAACATTGCTGCCGTACAATGATATCACACAGCACGGCTGGCACATGCTCCCTGTGCAAGCAGGTGGTCACATTGGAAATTGCCTAGCTGGTGACTATTTTCAGGTGCGGAGTAATATCATTGCACCTGCTGCATCCATGGGACGGCAGCAAATGTCTTTGATTAATATGTTGGAATGAGAGAATAGTTCTCAGTCATATTGGCCTAGAAAATAGCGATTTTTCATATCCGCCAGCCTTAGTACCCGATGTAACTACAGAAGGTCAAGCTTTAAATAGGAAAATTATCAAAACTCTTTGATCATTTTTGAGCAATATGCTAATGGTCAAATCCGATTCAATGATCTATGCTAAGCTAAGCTGAAAGTGCCACCAGACCCAAACATTGGCTGAATCGATTCAATAAATGTTTGTACATGGAGAAAACTAGCGGTTAACATTATAGCAATTCTTGTCATCTTGTCATATCAGTTGGTAAATTAACACATCAATATAACTTTCCCCTGGAAAACTTTACCCTTAAACAAACATTACTTTAGATTTATTTATTTTTTGGAGATTAAGTATTTAAATAGTTAAGAATTCAATTTGCAACAAGTTGGATACAACAACATTCATCGTCTCCTCAAACAGTGACTGTCACACAAATCTGTCAGTAAACTACTTGGCTGTAATGTGATGCGGTTATTAGGGACGCATGATCCAAGTTAGCTATTATGTTTATTATAACAAAGCCACAGACCCTCTGTGGTTCTAATTGCTGCACAGTTTGTTTCTGTAGCTATTCAACCACAAGCCTGTGGTTTGTTTGGTTTCTCATTTAACCATGTATTTAAAGAGATAGTACACTCAAAAATGAAAATTATGTCATTATTCATTCACACTAATTTCATTCCAAAACTGTAAGACATTCATTGACATTCAGAACACAAACTAAAATATTTTTGATGAGATCTGAGAGCTCTCTGACCCTCAATAGACAGAGAGGGTCCATAATCATGTTATGTGCATAAAAGTCACATCTTGCACACATTAACCTTTAAATTGAACAAGCAATTCGAACTGAAATTATGCCATTTATAAGCAGTGAAAGATGCATGCTGTACATGAAACAAATGCTGTCAAACACATGCTGTCTTCATAAACATGCCTAAAGATGTCAGCAGAGAGGATCACTAGCATTTTTTTTTTCAGCCTTACTTGAACCAGAATATGTAGACATCAGCAATATGGTCTGTGTATCTTTTGGATTTTCATTTTAGAAATAGATATTGAAAATAGATATTGTTTTTTTGATTTTAGTTTTAAAATTCAAAAACAAAAATTTAAATACGAGGCATTTTTCTTTTTTTATGGTAAAAAATGGATAAGAAAAAATTTAAGTGATTTGATTATATATATTTTCATTCATTCATTCATTCATTTTCATTTCGGCTTAGTCTCTTTATTAATCTGGGGTCGCCACAGCGGAATGAACCGCCAACTTATCCAGCATATGTTTTACGCAGCGGATGCCCTTCCAGCTGCAACCCATCCCTGGGAAACATCCATACACACCCATTCACTCTCATACACTACGGACAATTTAGCTTACCCAATTCACCTATTCCGCATGTCTTTGGACTTGTGGGGGAAACCGGAGCACCCGGAGGAAACCCACGCCAACACAGGGAGAACATGCAAACTCCACACAGAAATGCCAACTGACCCAGCCGAGGCTCGAACCAGCGACTTCTTGCTGTGAGGCGAACGTGCTACCCACTGCGCCACTGTGAGGCCCTATATATATTTTCTTGAATAACAAAAAAAAATTTAATCACCAGAAAACAAAAATAAATAAATCAAAATAAAATAGCATAGTAGCCTGTGTGTGGCAGCATTGCACCACTGTGAATGAGTTGGCCTGTCTGGTCTCGGAATATAAAAAAAACAAACCTTTTTTAATTTTTACAATTATGAACACACACCCTGAACTTCGTCAAGAATAAGGAGAATTTGTTGAGCAAAGTTATTTTAGTTTTTTGTGCACACAAAAGTATTTTCGTAGCTACATAAAATTAATTGAGCCACTGATGACACATACCCAGATAGCACATGTACGTCGTGGAGACGTCTTTGAAAGATCATAACATCTGCTAAACATCACATTCAATCGAACGTTTTTATTTGTTAATGAGGCGTCTTCTTTACCTCTTCTTGATTCTATACGATGAATCTTGAACTTTAAATTTTTTATTGATTTTGTTGAAAAATATAAATTATAATATAATATAATAAAATTTTACAAATGATTCTTCAGCTGTTTTATTATTTTTGAGTGGAAAATACTTGAGATTATCATATATGTGTAGACGGTTGTATAATCAGTGTAACTGTTACTGTTATTTATAGCAGTATGGATGAGGGAATGTCTAAATAAAAAAATAAAAAACGACGTCTTTGCTACATCCATAAGATGTCTCACAGACCTAACATAATGAACATCTGTGATGCACTGCAGCATTGTTGTTTGAATGTCTGACAAGGATGTCTATTTGATGTTTTCCAGATGAGCAAACGCCCTAAATAAGACGTCTCCCAGATGAAAATGCGGATGTCCAGCAGACGTCTCTGCTACGCATGTGTGCTATCTGGGTACGTTTTGACAATGTTCTTGATACCTTTCTGGGTTTTGAACATTCCATGACCCTTGCTGTCTAAAGAGGGTCAGAGCCTCAAAGAAAGATTTATATTTTATGTATTAAATGGATATAAATGCGTGATGGTGCATTACAAAACTGTGTGTATTGTATACATTGGTGCTTTAGCTGTGTCTCACCACAAGTCTCCTTTTTTCAACTACTATTATATTTCACCTTTTTTCATAATGCAGTCATTTCATGATGCAGTTTATTTCACATTTGATTTATTTATTCTATTGATTTGTCATTCTTTCCTTCACGTTGAGGATCCAATGGAAACCATCTTACTGCAGTACCCAAAGCACAGGCTAGGGGGCAACAGCAACCTCTGAACAGATTGTCAGGACGAGACTTGTCAACACTGAACACAGGGATATGTAGACACACTTCCACGCAGCCTCTAAATGAGAAATTACACACTCACTGATTTGAGTGATGAGTAACTGAAGCAGGTGGCTGAAGAATCTGGGATTTACATGTAGACTGCAAGAGTTTGCTTGCGGATTTACCATAGTGAATCACGATATGCAGTGGATTGGTAGCAAAAAAAATCTACTTTTTGTTGTTGTTGTTTGCTGCTTGTCAGTACGCTACAAAAGTAGCCAATAGATAACTTGCTTTGTTCCAAAGGAGTAATTAAAACTGTTAAAGTTTCTCAGTTTATTATTGGTCTGGTTCCCTTTCACAAGAACCAAAATGTGTCACATACAAGTAAAATCTCATTTTACTGGTCAGAGTGCACCTGTTTACATTCCAAGATTCTTCTCATTTGAATCATCTGTCAGAATTTACAGACAGCAGCTCTGCAGGCTTTCTTTGTAGCTGGATTTAGGAGTTTCACTTATTTTTGCTCCAAGTGAACTCACGATTCCTTTTGAGAGGAATTTGCAAAACAAACACTGATACTTTATGCAGTTAACATTTGAAAACCTTTCATCAAAATGGTCCTAAAACTAGTGAACAGCACCCATTCTTGTCTTATGGGGCTATTTTGAAAAACTTATTTTTGATCCACTTCAAATGTTGAGTACTGCATATGTAATAGCTTCCAATTGTGATTAAGACACTTGTTAGTGGTCTGGATTGCTTTCTCACCACAAGTGTACAAAAATGCATTTTCAAGATTCCCTCTTCAAGGAATTTGGACCAATTGTTTTACGCACCTGTATGTGCTTGCTATGTTTACAAAGCCTATGCTCAAACAAACCAAATGGGGGAGAAAACACGTCAGATTCCAAAACAAATACTCAGAATAAGCCGAGTATAAAAGCACCCTTATAAATAAAGGGTCCAATAGATGCTTTTTACTACAATGCTATTACACTTTTGAACTTTTAGAATTCCCCAAATAACCTTTAATTAACCGTTTTTGGTGTAGAACACCCCCACCCCCACAAGCTTTTATGAGGTTACTATGGATTTTTAAGGTTCTTTATATAGATCCACTAAAACCAAAAAACGTTTAAAGGTGTATATAGGTTTTTGACTTTTCCAAAGCATAAAAATAGCATAATATGTTTACAGATATTTACGAAACATACTAACATATTTAACATATTTATTTAACTTTTTTTATTAAAGTCAGTTATTCTCTATTTTAAAATGTGTTTGTGCTGGAATGTCTGTCTTTGTTTTGGTCTGAGTA
This sequence comes from Danio choprae, assembly GCA_903798125.1. Classification (NCBI taxonomy): domain Eukaryota; kingdom Metazoa; phylum Chordata; class Actinopteri; order Cypriniformes; family Danionidae; genus Danio; species Danio choprae. The sequence continues at coordinate 9,810,714 of CAIGQW010054073.1, read as the reverse complement.
ACTCCACCCACAGTTTACCCAATTATATTTTGACTCCCTGGGTTGCCTTGGTGGAAAACACTGCGTATTTATTTTCAGTCATGAAGGCTGCCTCAATATACGTGGCCATGATCAAATATGTGAGCTCTGGGGCACAGTAGCAGCCTCTGAAATGAGACGCAGATTCAGAAATATATTTTTAATTAGCAAATAATATAAATATTACAAATATAAATATTAGCTGAGCAGCTTAGATTATAAGGCTTAATTACCAGGCACCTGTTGGTGTCGTCAATCTGGCAACCTGCATTTGAGTCAAGTTTGGGCCAGGTCTTCAATTTTCAGGAAATCAATATTTTTTCAATATTTTGAAATTAACTTCATTACTTAATTCAATCCAAAACTGCACCTTTAAGAGTGTAACTGATTAATTATTGTCTGTTATAACAACTGTTTTATCAATCAATCAATCAATCAATCAATGGTTAGCCTCCTTTTTGTAATGTGTGACTAAACTGCTGCCTGCCACTTCTGCTCTTGATTTATTAAGAGCAATAAACACACAGCCTGAGTGGTTTTGCCATTTATAGCAAGAAAAGTCCCTGCATCACCTGTTACTACAGATGGGATCCAGCTGCTGCGAGTTAGAGAATTAAGTCTGGCCAAGTATATCTCCTTTGGGATGACAGCAATGGGATTTTTTTATACAGATGACAATATATTTTATGCAAACATTTCCTTCAGAAAAAGAGACATTTCTGATGGTGGACACGAGTATACTTTAAAACAGTGCAATTAGTGTAGTAATGTAATGTATTATTCCCAACTGGAAGGTCTGTGTATAATCTCCCTCTTCCCACTGGAGTAAGAACAGCTGGTCATCTTGACAAATGTTGCTCTACTATAAATGGCAACCCAGACAGCTGAATTATGGGCCTAACCCACTTCTTTTTCTGCAATATAGTCCTTTTGTAAGACTAGCGATCATAGCCTTTTAGAGACTTCACAAACAGGAAAAGAAAAAGGGGTATTTATCTTGTGCTGCTTGTCCATTTCCCTGATAAATGTTTTGTCTCTTTATGCACAAACAGTGTGTTTTGCAGTACACTGTAAAACACAGTTGATTCATTTATTTAAATGGCTGCTTGCACAGACTCGTTTGTCTTAATATCCTTACTGAATTGTGCATTTAATACTGTGTGGTATGTGATTATAAAAAATGAAATAAATGTAGTGCACTTCTACTGAGTCATGGAACGATTTGAATGTTCTGGATTCAACCTTCTTATCACTTGGAGTTTATTGTTGGAGAAGGAATGCGTCACTTGATAAAGATGGAAAATTTACATTCTTTGTGAATATCTATACCAGTTCTCAGTCTTTACAAAGCTATCTCACGTCAGTTCGTAATGTTTTGTTTTTGTGGCTAATTCATATGTACATGATCTCATCCATACATTTTAGTATAATTTGCTCATCCACTAATGACGGTTGGGTTTAGACATAGGGTTCGGTGTCATGCTTCCTTTTAAAAATGTATAAAATGTATGTATTAAATTCACATGAATTAGCCACTAAACTGACAAATTCTAAAATAGTTACTTTCCTTGTGAGATTGTGCTGGACTTTTGGACTTCAAGGACTCTCATTGCTCTTCTTCTCATATTAACTTCGAAATATTTTCTACAAAACTGTATTTTTCTATTCTTCAAAAAGTTATATTCTGGCATCTACAGTTTCATGTAGAGCATTATCATCAATGAATAACTGAACTAAAAAGGTCTGTGCAGTGAAAAAGGTTTATTATATTATTAAACTATTATTATTATTATTATTATTATTATTATTATTATTATTATATTATTATGTTTAACAACTTCTATGCAACTATGTTTTCGCTGTGACATCATTAGACTCAGAATTTATATGGTAAAATCAAGACTAAAGTTGTGTGCGGCCTTCAAATGTTTTTTTTTTTTTCAGCCAGTGAGCACAGCCCATCTGTGTTCCCCATTGACACCAGCTATGGCCTCAGCAAAGTTTGAGAGGGCCTTAACAACATGCTTTAAAGAACCAGAGATCCCACCTGAAATATTT
>CAIGQW010054073.1:9784472-9799268 GCA_903798125.1 Danio choprae | reverse complement strand
TATATATATATATATATATATATATATATATATATATATAATTATTATTTTATTTATTTATTATTTTTTTTGCAATACAATGCTAGTGGTATTACAAAAAATATTATTGGTAGTTACTAATAGATAATACAAAGAGTTATTTTTATTATAAACTTAATAATATATTATTGTATACTGTATATATTTTAAACTTGGTTTGTTTCTTTTGTTAGCCAATCTTGAAAATTTAATGAAAATGGTTGAATGTCTACAATAAATGTACAATTTATAGATCAGCTTGCAGAATTTTGCTTACATTCATGCAATGCTAAAGATAAAACGAATTTGTAATTTTAAACTAATTTTTTGTTTATTTAGGGTAGTGTTTTCTTTGATTTTAGTACTTCACACAAAGTGAATAATCAATGGCATGCTTTTTCGTTCTTCATATCTTTTCCGCCCCTGAAGACCTCACTCTTACAGTTCACTCACACCTCTAACACATTTTAATTAGTTTCATTACACACCTTCTTTTCTACTCCCACATTCGGCAGTGAAACATAATTCAAGTACATACGTGCTGTGCACACGAATGGAATGAATCCTATCTGACAAGGAGTAAATCTCATGTGACTAAATTGTATCTGTTAATAGAATGCTGAGTTTTTAAATAAGCCCCTATATTTATATTGAATTACACGGCAAGAATGTTACCTCCTTTTTGAGCACCAAGTACTTCCTGATTTGTATTAGCAGCATGTGATTTCAGGCAGACACTGATAGGATTATTACTCAAGCTGCAGAACAAACATCGTGACAAGAGAACTAAAAATATATATTTTCATACATTTTATTTTTCTGGAATCTGATTTTCCTTTTTGCAATTTTTCTGCACACTATTTTAATGGTTAAAAATTCTGTAAACAAAGCATGTCCAATTAATTAACACCATTCGACTTATTGAATTTAACATCAGGCTATTTAAGGGTTAACAGAAATATAATTTTTAGAAATAATGTCTACTGTTTTATTCTTATTCTTATGTAATTAATTAGAACATGTTTGATTGTGGCATTAGACATTTTACTGACATTGCTGCTACTTTTAATACTATGTCTAATAGCAATAATAATAATAATAATAATAATAATAATAATAGTATAGCCATAGTAATAGATATGTGAAAATTAATTGAACCTAAACCAAGTTTTTTTTTAATGGGTAGTTATGAAGATGCTTGAGTTTCTGTGTGCACATTATACATTATGTATATATTATGTAGTCAAAATGTTTGTGAATTGACTAAGCGTCTCTGTAGAAAACAAACCTCTGCCGTTCATCCACATTTTTAAATGGTCTTCTCTTAGTTTGATATTCAAAGACACTAGTCCTCATTGTAAAATGATTGTATATTAAATCAAATGTATGTGAATAGGATTTGAGATTCCATCTTTGTTGCATCCCATTTCAGAAATCAACTCTCTATACATGTTGCAAAAAATAATTAATTCATTACATGGTGATGGGCAACACAGCTAATATTAGCCCTGCCTTTTTATGACCTGGGGCTGTATTCACAAAACATCTGTTTAAAGTTAAAGCTAAAAGTAACTCCTAACTTGTCTTTTAGGTGAAAATCTTAAATATAATGGATGTATCAGTCCTAAATTTAGTCTTACATTCTTGCTATAATAGTATATCATAAAGTGTTTTAGAGCTAAAAGTAGCTTCTAAATCTGTAAAACTCTCGAAGTTTAAAAGTCACTAAGACCAAACCACAAACTATTCTAGAATGGCTGTTGCTGAAAAGAAAATAAACATTGTAGAAACATTTGTCCCCAATGAGCTTTTAAAAAGTTAACCCCTTAAATACAGTGCTATTGCCATGCAGTAAGAAATGGTTTCAAATATATATTTTAATTTTATTTCAAAATACACACACAAAAAGGTTTTTAAAAAGTACTTATTCAAAAATACAGTTATGCAAATATGTATCTTCACATACTCTATTTAATTATCTTATGTAATGTACTGTATCTATAAATAACATTTTGGCATACAATACCGCTCTGTGTGAACACGGATGGAAAATTGATAGAAAGAGCATGTACACGCTTAGAACGAGTTGACGTGAGACATCTACTTCGGCCAATCAGAACATTTTAATGCAGATGACACATTCACATCTGAGCTGTTTATGAAAATAAACGTTTTTGAATCCTTGTCCAGACACATTTAGCTGCTTCTTGTTAGACAGATATCATTTAGAAACTGATCATTTAGAAAAATAATAAAAAAAATGCTTATGATAAACCACTGCGAGTTTACCTCCAAGCTGTCAGCGGTGAGTCAGATTTTGGTACAACACCGGTAATCTTTTGTTATAAAAGTCTTTTGTTAAACAAAACTGCTTTGCAGTTAGCGCTTCTAGTTAAGTATTTAGGGTTGTACTGGACAAAAGCAGTTGCATGAATGCTAATGTTTTAAATGAAAGTGAAACCATCAACAAAAAGACTGACCCCCTTCATGTTTACAAACACAAGCGCAGCCGTTTAGAGCTTATTTATGGTTAATGATTTCAGACTTTATCGGTATTTTGAAATGATAGTAGGTATGTGGCTTATGTAAGTTCAAAAAGTCTCCAGAAATGGTTTTATATACTCATTTATTACCCCATAAAATACCCCTAAAATCAAAAGGTCATTATTGGAAGGTCATTATAGGACATTATTGACCATATTTGGAATGGTCATGAATATTAATGAGCTCTGCTCTGATGGGTCTCAATGCTTGCTCTCACTCTCTCTCTCTCACACACAGCATGATATACTCTGAAATAAACATGCAAAATAATCATACTTAATTTGTCAAAAATTGAGTGAGCCATTTTAAATAAACCACCAGACAGAGTAATCTAAAACTAAATATAGGCTAAATTATAATTAAACTTGACAAAAGAGATCAAGGGCGTCATGGTGGCGCAGTGGGTAGCATGATCGCCTCACAGCAAGAAGGTCGCTGGTTCAGTCTTCAGCTGGGTCAGTTGGCATTTTTGTGTGGAGTTTGCATGTTCTCCCTGTGTTCACGTGGGTTTCCTCTGGGTGCTCCGGTTACCCTCATAGTCCAAAGACATGCAATATAGGTGAATTGGGTAAGCTAAATTGTCTGTAGTGTATATGTATATGTGTGAATGAGTATGTATGGATGTTTCCCAGTGATGGGTTGCAGCTGGAAGGGCATTCGTTGCGTAAAACATATGGTAGATAAGTTGCCGGTTTATTCTGCTGGGGCGACCCCTGATTAATAAAGGGACTTAGCTGAAAAAAAAATGAATGAATGAATGAAAAGAGACCAACAGAGATGTATTGTTTTTTTAAAGCTATAATGTAAAAGTAAATACAACCAGAAATTAATATCAACCTCTGTATAAACAGATGACATTTAATTAAGTGTATTGCTATTCTTTCACTCCAGATAAATCATAGTAAGAGCAGAGTGATAAGACACGATGCTTACATGTGCATTAAACACAATATTTAGCAGTTTACATGTTTTTATATATGTATATATATATATATATATATATATATATATATATCTCAAATTGCAAACATATCCAGAAAATGCTTCAATAAACATGATAAATTAACAAATTAAACATATCTTACTCTTTGCGGTGGCACTTACTAAATGTATAATCTGTATATCCCACATTTGCATTCTGATGAGCTCTGACTCTGGGAGTTGTTTCTTAGTAACTCATGGAAAACAAACTGATGCTGATGGCTTTGACTTTGCTGTGTCTCCCTTTTTTTAAAATAAGAGTCCCACATGCATGGTAAGTTTCATATAAACTTGGATAAACTTAATAATAAGGAAGAATTTTTAAGAGATAAGAATTTTTACACTCGTGAAATTTACACGAGAACAAGGAATCAATAGTGTTTGAGGCTTAAGATATGGCCATTTTTATGTACTGAACTATGCCTAGGTACCTTCTATGCCTTGGTATACCCAGTTTTTTTTATAGGGCAGCACAAACATGGAAAAATATAAAGTGAGTACATGAAGAAAGAATTTTCATTTTTTGAGTGAACTATCCCTTTAAGCTCCTCAGGGTGAGGAGGAGAGAAATTCAGGTCTGGGAAATAACCAGGTCATGTGTCAGCAAGTTTTATTTTTTTGGTAACATTTTGTCAACCATGAATATTTGGCCAATTATTTATATATTTGATTTTGGTTTGGTTTTGGCTGAAACAGTTTTGAAGGGGTTATATATCATTGACTGAAACTGACTTTTATTTATCACTTCTTCGGTGGCTTGTATTAAGCATCAGATTTGTGTACACCATGTGAGTAATTTACAGTATAACAATAGCAAATTGGAACATTTGTTGGTCATGGTGCATAGGTGAATGAGGTAAATTCAACTTTTTATCACATTCTTGAAACATTCATTCTTTGAAACTCTTTCTCAGTCCCTCAACCTTATGAGGTACTGTTTTCTAAAAATAACCTTGTCATGCTGGGTCCTTGTAGGAAACCTATAGCAATCCAGTTTACAGTGTATTTTAGACATGACTTGTACATGAGACATTGTACAAGTTTGTTCATTTGTCATGTGTATAAGTTTGTTGAACAAACTGAACAGGTCGGTATTTTGAGGGGTTTGATCATAAAAAAAAAATTCAATTTTTACATCTCCAGAAAGAATAAAATGTGTTCTTATGCAGTAAAGTAAGATATTCTATTGATATGTTTGCCATCGTACGCACACTGCACAAACTTGCACAAAAACTACAAATCCTTGATTTTGTACATAATGAACAGAAAAGCTTCACAGTTTTTTTTTGGAGAGCATTTCCAAGAAACAACAATATTAGTCACATCTGTGATTTACTGTACAAGGAAATTGCTTTGTGGTTTAGAGCAAAATGTTACTCATAGCAGAGAGGCAAATGTCTGTATAAAAATGGATAGCAGGGATCTGAAGTGTATACTATAGCATTAGGCCCAGCATAAATAATCCAATTTGCAGAGCTTTTTGCAGGATGGTAGAGATTTACAGCTTTTGATGAATGGTCTAAATGCTCTTATCATTAAATTGTCAAAAATAATGATAAAATCATCGACAGAGCTAACTTTTTTTTTCTTAGGTTTTGCTCTGATTTGATTCACAGCTGAAGAGAGACTCAATGTAGAAAATGCAGCACAGGTATTCTTTGGTTAAGGGCAAATACAGCTTGGAACATGTTCTAGAGATTTTTAGGCATTTGATATCACAGTAAGGCTAAATGGGGCTCAGTGAAGGTCATTCCTGCCCACTAGTATAAAGTCAAATGTAATGCCAAACTATTGCTAAAACAGTTTTTTTTAATGAAAAGCTGAAAATATACATTACTGAGACTCAATTTTACAGGAGTTTGATTGTGCAAACACCATGGAGAGATCATGTATCACAACTAATCCATTAACTATACCATCAATGGCTCAATTAAGGCATTCATTAATGATTCAAAATAAGGTCAGTTTCTCATAATCATGAGAATGACGCTGTAATAGGTAAGGTTGATAATTGAAATGTTAAGGCTATGAAAATATCTGCCTATTTAGAAACTTTGAGTATATTTATACATATTTGATTATTGTAAACTGATTGTTTGAATGTTTATACTTATTATTAACTGTAAGTAATCATAACATGTGAATGCTAACAGCCAGCAGAATTGAATTCAACATTTTGCTGACATTTAAATGAACATACTTTTCTGATATTATCTGATTATATGAACCAAATGTTTAGGTTTAAGAGTCATGAGCTTGTACTTCATTTGGTCACAAACATTTTTCAACCCAAAAGCCAGTGGAAATACTATATTGCCTTTTTTTGATGGAAGGTAAAAATTCATCATCCCTGCAACAGCTTTTTAGAACAAAAAGGTACATAGGAATATTCGTTGTTATTATTATTTGAAATAAATATACAAATTTTTGAACATTGGTATTTTTGTCCTGTCGTCAAGGCTGTGTCTTACATTTTGTTTAGTTATATAATACACTGTAACAAACAAAGTCAAACTCACAGATTGGGTTTCACATTGCAGACTGCCTTGTTTGAGAATGCAGATACAAATTGTGTGCTGAGAATGTAAAATATTCACTAAGTTCCTCCCCCCACATGCGCACATGCAGACTTTATTTACTGACAGCAGGAAGTGTAATCTGTAAATCTAAATACTTTCACAAAGTGCTTTTGCTCTAAAGCCATGTGTGGTTTAATTTAGAAGAATGGGAGTGGAGGGAAAGCTAATGTATCTTGTTTTATTGTAGTTTTTCGAGCTTCACCCTGACTGTATCAGTCATCCAAAGCACCAAAGATTTCAATAGCCTGTAAAAAGACAATTTTCTCATAAATTCAAGATCATGTAAATCATTAGATATTCAGTTTTGCACACGGTATTATGTTATGTCCTCATGCTTCTCTGCTATCTGAGCTTCTGAAATACATTTGTTTTTTTTTGTGTTCACTTTTTTTTCTCAAATTAATTCATATGATTTTTGTGAGTTAGAGATGCATGTAAAATAGAAAATCAAAAAGTTTTGTCTAAAATAGAAATTATGAATTGAAATTACTGAATGGACTACACAAATTAGCCTAGCATAATTTTCTCATTTCTGAAAAATGTTTAATGGTGCAATTTGTTTAAAAAAATATATATAATTGGAATAAACTGTACTCAAGACTTCACTTGTTCCATATACACATTAGTCTTTTATGCAGTCTTTTTGTAACTTTTTGCATGAGTATAATAACAGTACTGTGTGGCTGAAAGACTGAAGCTGTTTCATAATTGTACATTTGTTCAGCTGTCTTTTTATTTGAATGTCTTTCTCCAGTCCTACTTTTTAAACTTAATACTGTAGAAATTGCAGAGTCAGTGGATGTTCAGTTGCATGATTTCTAAATCAAGATCACATTACATCACATTAACAGTATTATTATTACCTTAATCTATTCATCCCTCCCTCCTTATGAACAATTTTCTGGAACTTTCTATATGTAATTATATCATTTTAAACTGCTGTTTTAATAGTCAAATCCAACATGTCCATGTTTGGGATTAATGGTGTGATGTCTGAAAATCTGCAATTTGTGGCATTTATAGATATTTTGTAGATTTGTTTATTGTTTATATTTAATAAGTGGTGATTTTTTTCCAATAGATTAACTGCTAGATTAGTATATATCATTCTTCAGCATGTATGTAATGCTATCGTTTGTTAGACACATTAGTGGAAATGCATGAATTGATTTTCTTGAATTATAAAAATAAATAAATGAATGACAGTCACTTTATTGAAAATTATAGCACCTGCAACTAATATAGCCCCAATTTATGTGTACATGCACACATTTTTGTCAACCTAAAAGAATCCAAACCAAATTCTGATTCTGAAAGTTCTATTATGTGAACCAGTACAGTTTTCCAATGATTTGAACTGTATGAATGCACCTCAATCACGACATTAAGGATTGAAGAATGCCACAAGTCCTTTGAATAGCCATTTGAGCCTAATTGTTGCCATTTGAATAATTGATTTGCTGTCAACTTTTTTATTTTATTCATTTTCTTTTCGGCTTAGTCCCTTTATTAATCTGGGGTAATTTTAAAATAATAAACTAATGTAAGGGAAATTATTTTGCATTTGTAAAAAAATATTCCAGGACTGCTTGAAGATATTCACCGATTAGAGTGATAAATGGGACAATAAAGGACGTGAGGGATGCTAGAGTTTTGCTAATAAGACAGTTGTTATTTTCATTTGGTATAATCCTTTTAGCTAACTCAGCGTTGCAAAGACCTGTACATTTGCTGTAATTTTGACTGTTGCTTAACATTACGTAATGCTCAAAAATCAGGACAGGAACATCATGGTCAATGGAGTGGTTTATTATTATAATTTTTTGTTAATAAACTAAACAAATAATTATAAATTATATTCAAGTATATTAATATGTTTTACAGAGGTAAATTTGGTGTTGTAAAAGCAGCTTTTTCATTCTTGGTTATGTCTCATTAATAGAATTATTTCAAGTCTTCACCACCCACTTTCAATCCGATTGAAATTTCCTTTGGATCAAGCTCAGTTTTATTGACCGAGGTGTCCAGTTACTAATGGATTATTTTGGCGTGTGAGTGTAAATGTATTGAGTACGCCTGAGCTATAAGAAGGTGGTTGAGAACAGAAGCAATGTGTCTGTCTGTCGTATTGTTGTGTTCTTTAATACTTTGGTTTGTAGTTTCACAATAACAGCATTAACTCATTTCAAGTTCTGAACAAGAGCTGAGTAAGATTCCCCTGTAACAGGCAGGAAACATGATCTAATAATATGTCATCAAGTGTCTTACTTCACCTTACACATTCTGTCTCCTCCCCTCTGACAGCTAGGCTTTTGTTTTGTTCAGCGCTTGTGTAACCATGACAGTTCATTGGTCTCTGAACAAAGATTCCTTGTGTGAGGTAAACGTGTTAAATGCCAACATTCCATGTCAGTTATTTTGTCAGTGTCGTAGCTTATCACACAATGCAAGGAAATTTTCCCTGGTACAAATGCTAAAAGCAGAGCTTGGTTCAGTGTCCAGTACAGTAATACTTAATAGTAATGTGGGCTCCAGTTTCAGCTGATTGACATTGTAATATTTCTAGTAAACAGTTTTATTCACTTATTTTATTAGTTCACCACCCCAACCCACCAAAAGAGAAAGGGAAAAAAAAAAAGAAAAATATTTATTTATTATATTTGTGTCTGTTTGTCTGAATTAATTTAACCCCCATAACGTAACATTGGGTCTGATTTTTCTATTGAATTTCCAAAAAATTATAAAATTATATGTATGAAAATGCTTTTTAAGACCATCAAAATACTATTCATTCATTTACTTTATTTATTAGACTTTTATATTTTATACTTTTTATTTTATAATTTTTTTTCAATTAATTTAATTTGATTAATTTTAATATTATTGTTATTTAGCATTTTGTGAAGGGGGGTAACAATACTTCCATAAGGATCAACACATTGATAAAAATGACTAACTACAATATTTTGATTCTTCACGTAAAATATCGTTATACATTTTTTTTTAATGGTACCTTCATTTTGATACTCTCCACATCTTCATTTAGGTCTACGCATTTCCCAAGTTTACGATCATGGATACTTATTTGCTTGCAATAACATTACAGTAGCTTAAAAATACAGACATAGAAAACTTTGGGTCATATTTAATATATACAATGCAAATTAGCATGAGAGTGCAATCCCATAAAAGTGCAGATAAGGTGGAAATTTCTGATCAAATTTTTCTTTGCAAATTGGGTCGCAAACAAGCATGACCAATGATAATGCATTTCATCAACTACCATTACAGACACAAATTCAGTTTACGCATGGGTTTAGAATAATGGTGTAAATACCAGTAAACTGACTACTGCAGATCTCAGTAAGTAGAGCTGCATGATAACTTAAATATAAAAACAAGGTCAGCAGGAAAAATAATGCCTTCTCTGTGCTATTGTTTCACTGTGTCTTTAGTAAATCCTGGCATTTTTTTTTATGCCAAAATAGGATTTCAGCTGGTGCAAGCTGTTATCGTATCTGTCTCTGCTGTCTAATGCAAATCATGGATTTGGAAATATTTGTTATTTGAGTAAACAGGTGGACATAGAAACAAATCTCATGGCAGAGAAAACTATCAGTGCATCAATAAAGTAATCATTCAATTAAATGACAAAATTACTTTTTGATAAGTTGCTTGGGTTTAAGCTTTTTTTTTTTTTTTTTTTAGCTGTAGGATTTTTTTAGGGTTTTATTTTATTATGTTTTACTAGATACAGTGATATAAAGAGTGTGCAATACAATTTTTTTCAGTTCAGTTAAATATTCATTTGTTCATTATTTTGGTTCCTTTCTGTTACTTACTAAGCGTGCAAAATAGGTATCTAATAAATTGATCAATATTTATATATTTCATAATAACAGATGTTTTTTATTTATTTATTTGTATTTACATTCTTTTCTGTGGTAACATCACTCAGAATGTCAGGCTTGTTTGTTCTACCTCAAGTGTCTAGGCATTCTCTTTTAAGAAGTCTTTCTGAAGTCGCAGCTGGTTTAAACAAATAAAACATCTCACAGCTCCTTGATCCACTTCATGCCCTTTAAACTGCCACTCCACGACTGCGGTTTCCCGCCTCGTGACCCGAGTACTAATAGTACCCGCAGAGAACGTTACCTCACATACGCATGACCAGCAGATTTTTTTTCTCCCTACACTGCTTTACGGTTATGTTTGTTTTTATCATCAAGGATTAGTAGCATTTAGTGTGAACCTTAAACCTGAGAGCATATAACAGGATGATATCCACTGGGTATTGACCTGTCAGGTTTGTAACAGTGGTCCGTAGAGACTGAGTAGCCTGTAATTTGGTGGGCGGTTCAAGGTGCCCTGCTCTTTCAGCTCGATAGCTCTCTCCGTCACCGTTGATCATATGTGTGCAGCGTAAGATCTATTACCCACTGAAACTCATGTCACCGTACAGTACAATTCAAAGACTGTCTTTGAGACAGCTCATCTTTCAGAGGTTTACTCTCTGCTTTGATTGCCATTTATCGCTGGAGAAAAGAGATTTGTGCATGTAAACCAAACTCAAACATGCTTCTGTAGTCACTGTATTGGAAAAAGTGTTTATAAGTAGCATAAGGCCGAATGCTAAATCTATTTTATGCCCCTACTTCTACGCCTTCCCCTTGACTATTGAAACAGAATGTGAAGGGGATGGAAATATTCTCCTAATAAATGGGACAGCACTTTTACACATGCACACGTCATCATATGTTGTCACTAGCTCATACAGTATGTCATGTCATCTGTGGTAGTCGTTCCAAAAGGGCAAGCACATTTAACAGATTTCTCGCTCACAATGTGCATTATGTTTGGACAAACGCTGTTCATTTTCAACTCAAACGCATACGAACCTCCAGGTTTCTGGAGAAGCACAAAACTGTACTATGTATTTACATAGTGTTCTTATTAATGGATGTAACCACAAGAAAACAACATTTATGTTATACCAGATGTGCTGTAAGAAAGGAAATAACAGACAGGCTGGTCTATCCTGTCTGAATTTTAAAAAAATGTCATGGTTATTATAAGGGACTATTGCTTATTAGCTAATTTTGGCTTAAGTGGCTAATATATTGTTTATGGTAATACTTTTTCATCATTTGGATGACCAGATAGGCTTACATTTTGCATTTTATTGATCAATATTTTATGTTGGGCCAGTAATGACTAGTTTTTAAAAAGTGTTTTATTTTTCATTCAAAATTATTTAGTACTTCTATATGCTTAATCAAACATTTGCGCAGAATTTTTACATAAAGTGGGGAAAATAATCATATGCCTGAGTACATATTTGAGCATATATTTTAAAATATTAAAAAGAAATATAGTTATTTCCATGTGGTCGTTATTAAAGGTGCAGTAGGCCACAATGCTAACCAGTTAGCATAATATCTTTGAAACACAGTCCCTCCCCTGCCATCCAAAGCCACTTACTCCTGAAACCCGAACGCGTGCACCTTGAAGATGACCGCAGACAACCCTCTCTCACGTGCTGTCCGAAACCGACTCTTCTTAGTGCTTGGCCGGCGTTGTGCAGGAATTACATTATGTAAGTCATACTTGCATGCTATTTCAGACCGAATATTCAAAGTAGCATGGTAAACAATATAGGGAGCGCGTCACAGGTTGGCATTGATCAAAAATGAACCAATGTGAATATAAAACCTACTTTTTATATGGATTAACGATGTTTACCCCCCCCCCCCTCCCTCTCGTGTGCACATGAATGGGTGTGTAAGAATGGAAATTATCATATGCATTTGTTTATATGGCAAAACATGTCTTTTTCACCAAGAAGGTCCATACAGATTCCAAAGGCAGATTCTGATAAGATCAGGGCCTAGTGTGTGGACTTTGGGGGTTTTATGATGTGGTCACATTTTGATTGATCAGTTTGTATGTCTCAGCATGTGGGCTTTGGTCACATGGTCAAGAAAGATACAAAATAGTTGGTCTGCTCTGCTTCTCTCCAGCTCTGGAGGCTATATTCTCTTACTCTACTGCTATCTTCGGGGCCTACTCTCTTTGTCTCTCTCTCTCTCTCCCTCCACTGTCTCTTCCTCTCTCAAGTAACTTTTATTTTACATTTAAGCTGGGTACAATTTATGTCATATGTTTTTTCATCATTTCATTTTTAATCATTTTATACAGTTATTTTGTAAATAATTCAGTTGTAACCATAGAGAATTATTGTCATTAAACCATTTCATTTTCAAGTACTTTTGATTTAACAGCAACACTTAATTGCTCCATATTGCAATTCAATAAAATCACATAATAGCAATGCTCTCCCACATTTTTAGCTAATAATACTGCCCTTATTTCCGTTTTTGGTATAAGATTGCAGAAGTAGGGTTTGACTAGAAATGTACAGTTTTTCACCATCATACTGATAACTTTTTAGTCATTCGGCAAACTACAGTTTGAACCGCTGTACCAGTTTGAACCATTCCTTACAGGTGCGCAGTTGTACAAATCTACATTTGCTGACAGACAGTTTGGGCTACTTATCAGAATTATGGGAAATGTCGACCCGACAATATTTAATTGGATGAATTTTTTTTTTAGTTTTATGCCTTACCCAGAATAAAAAAAAATACATATAAACTTACTTAGATCATTTACTTTAATCATTACTATTGGAATGTGAAGAGAATTTCAACCAGCACAACAAAAAAAATTTCTGAAGATGATCACCTACTGCACCTTCAACTAATTGAATATACCGTGATTTAAATAGCATTATCAGGATATGAGATCAAATTTTTGTCATATTGCCCAGCCCTAATTGTATGAGAGGTGTGCTTTTTTTTTTTTTTTTTTTTTTTTTTTCCTACAAAACAATTTGTAACGTTTTGACTTAGTGGCTAATTTGTGTGAATTCATACAAATTAGCCACTAAGTCAAAAAGTTCTGAAATGCAGTGAGATTGCGTTTGATATAGAGTAGAACAAAATGTTGTGTCTTGGTTCATCTGTGCTACATTCTAATTAAACATAAATATAAACAAAATAAAACACAGAGAAGGACTCTCTAAACAAACATAAATAGTTTAAACCTGTAAACAACTGAGAACTATCTGACTGTAGATATACTGTGAGTAAATGGCTATACATGGGACTTGCATTAATAATGTACATGCACTGTGCTAAAGGGATATTTTAGGCAAGCAGTGCGAAGTCCAAGATGATTTGTGTTGCATTGGCCAAGCGCTTTGTAGCAGCAAGTGTTTCTAAAAGTAACTAATGCATGCAGCGCAAAAACAGTGTTACTGCAGGTGGGTTTTTATGTATTTTTATATGTGATTTATTGTGATTTGTAAGTTTAGCATTTTTGCTTGTTTTTTATGTGTTTTTAGGTACAGGAACTTTTGGTAGGGTTTTTTTGGTGAGTGACAAAAAGACCACAGAATTCTTTGCTCTGAAAGCAATGAAGATCCCCGATGTTATTCGTCTAAAGCAGGAGCAGCACGTGCATAATGAAAAAGAGGTTTTGACGGAGGTGAACCATCCTTTCCTTGTCAGACTGTGAGTAAACATTACACAACATGAACATATTTAACTCTGTTTATTTATTGTCAGTTCATAATGTTAAAAACTTTAAGTAGTTTATCTGTGTTTACATTTGAGTATCCTGTATAAACAGTTCAAAACATACTGTTAGAGCATGTCGTTTTACCACTCCAGTCAAATTTAGAGCTAGTGAGACTTGGGGAGCGTCTTAATCAGTTCCCTTGTTTAGTAGTCAGGGCACTGATCAGGGAATCAGCCATTTTATGGGCTGTCTCAACTGCAAAAATCTTTCAGTGCACTGAAACTTTTGCTCCATGAAAATCAGGGAGCATTGATGCTCACTCTGTTCCCTTGACAGAGTTCTGAAGCAGGAATTATGAATCACATAATTCACAAATGAAAAACAAATCACCAAACATAGCGACAAACGAAAGACAAAGACATATTGTTAAAAAGAAACAGACACGGATACAGAACAATTTAGCAAACATTTAGAAATGATTAACAATTGAAATGTTCCTGAAATATGAAATGATTACAATCTACTGATTCACAACCTTGGAAGCTAGGGATCTAATTGAGACTCACCCTCAATATGACTTAAATAAAATAATTAAAAAACAAAATAAAATCAGTATATTAAGATCAGGGTGGCACGGTGGCTCAGTGGATAGCACTGTCGCCTTACAGCAAGAAGGTCGCTGGTTCGAGTTTGCATGTTCTCCCCATCTTCGCTTGGGTTTCCTCCGGGTGCTCCAGTTCCCCCACAGTCCAAAGACATGCGCTATAGGTGAATTTAGTAAGCTAAATTGGCCGTAATGTATGTGTGTGAATGCTAGATTATATGGGTGTTTCCCAGTGCTGGGTTGCGGCTGGAAGGGCATCCGCTGCGTAAAACATATGCTGGACAAATTGGCAGTTTATTCCGCTGTGGCGACCCCTGATGAATAAAGGGACTAAGGTGAAAAGAAAATGAATGAATGCATATTAAGATCAGCGTTACACAAACTAAAAGCAAGCCTTAAAAAAACTCAAATTAATAAAAAAAAATGTCTCTCTCTCTCTCTCTTTCTCTCTCTCTCTCTCTCTTTTTCTCTCTCTCTCTCTCTCTCTCT
>CAIGQW010054073.1:9748231-9784072 GCA_903798125.1 Danio choprae | reverse complement strand
CTCTCTCTCTCTCTCTCTCTCTCTCTCTCTCTCTCTCTCTCTCTCTCCCTCTCTCTCGTGTGCACATGAATGCACAGTGCGGGTGTTTTTTTATGTATTTTTTTTGTTTTATGCCTTACCCAGAATATAAAAATACATATAAACTTACTTGGATCATTTACTTTAATCATTACTATTGGAATGTGAAGAGAATTTCAACCAGCACAACAAAAAATGTTTCTTATATGGCTTAAAACATATGCTGGACAAATTGGCAGTTCATTCCGCTGTGGCCACCCCTGATGAATAAAGGGACATATTAAGATCAGCGTTACACAAACTAAAAGCAAGCATTAAAAAAACTCAAATTAATTACAGTTTTTTTCTTTCTTTGTTTCTTTTTTATGATAAAAGTGTATATTTACGGCAAACAATGTAAAAACATATAATAAAAACAGTACATGCTCTTTTGTGGTGCAGCATTACTGTTGGATTCAAAATAAGTAGCAAATCATTGCCTTTAATTTTAATCTTTCTGAAAATCCAGTGCAAATTTTGTTATGATTGTAAATTCATCTTTCCTAATGTTGGGATCAAAAGGAAATCAATGCAAAAACTTTCCAAAAGGACTTAATTTTTCCACAACTTGCTACTACACAGGCTCTTGTTGTCCTGTTTGTGTATTTTTTAAAGTGATGTTGAAATGTGATGTTTTTATAGTTCAATGACCTCTTACTCTATATGTCAACAGATCAATGGAATGTAGTTTCCTCAGTTCATGACTCTTTTGAAGTTAGAAGCAATATATAAAATGTATAGTACCATTGACAAGTCAGTCAAAATGATTTATGCTTTCACCTCTTGGCATTGAGTGTATGTGAAGTTTATTTAATTTATGATTTTCGCAGTCTTATTTCACATAAGACCCGATCTTACAGTTTCCGAAGTTAAAGACACAAGTAAATCAAAGAGGAGGCTTCGAAGGGTAAGCTAGGTCTGCCTTAGTCACTACTGAGTCACTACTTAGCAAGGAACATGTAAGCTACCTGTAAGTATAATTATGTAAGCATAAACCATCACTCTAACTGCCCTGTTAATGAGGTTGTAAACTTTAGAGATGGGCCGCATTTATTATGTACTACAAGTGTGCTACCTGTTTGTTCCAATAGGGTGTAATTTGTGAACCAACGGTTTATACATAATTGGGAACCAAAGGTTTATACATAGATAAACATTAGATAACCAGGCTACCATGTATACAACACCAAACTTAAATAATAATAATAATATTATTTCAGTACTATACCATGATCACTGACTGTATGGAAAGACCAAATGCAGAGGTGGCTTCCGCAAATAGATTGCTCTATTTGCGCAAACATTTTCAGTTTACTCACTTCATTCACACATCAAATTCGCTTCACAAAAGATGCAAATTTGCATCATGGAAAGGGTGTCTGTCTGCTTGACGACTCCAGTGTTGTTGCTAAATGGCTGACATGGATTTTATTAAAAGAGTAGCTGTGCTTTGTGCGCGTTAGGAAGGCTGAAATATTATGTAGATTTGTTTAACACCATGTCAATGAAAATTCGTTAATTCGCCGAAAATCGCGTAATTCACGCTGCCTCATTCACCAGAATAGTGCTGCAGGATGTCCGCTCACATATTTATATTGACTTAACATGTAAATTACTCATGCTTGATGCTTTATCCGCATCTGGTATAACATACCATTAAGAACAGGTACAGGAAAAAGATGACAGGAATTTAAACAGGAGACAACAAACAAGAAGCACAGCGCCACATCACGTCTTTAAAATTCTTAACTTTGTCCATCTTTGTCTCAATTAAGCAAAGTCTGCAGTATAAGTTCATGCGCCTGTCAATGCTTATTATTTTTCTCTTTCTAGCTTGCAACTACACACAGGCCCACATCGCCTTGTCTAATTTCAATACAGAATTGATTCGGAACATTTGAGAATTTATTCAGAAGCGCTAGAGAAGGAATCATTTATATTTCTCATAGAAATTTGATGTGGACCTTTCTCAGGTTCTGGACGCACCATGATGATCACTTCCTCTACATGTTGATGGAATATGTGAATGGCGGTGAACTCTTCAGCTATTTACGCAGCAAAGGACGTTTCAGCAACAGTACAGGAATGTTTTATTCAGCTGAAATCGTGTGCGCCATTGAATATCTTCACTCCAAAGAAATCGTCTACAGAGACCTGAAGCCAGAGAATATACTGCTGGACAGCGAGGGGCACATTCGACTGACAGATTTCGGGTTTGCTAAAAAGCTCTCCGAAAGGTATGTTGCCATTGTTTATCTACTAAAACTGTTATTTTAATAGCTTAAACACGAATACATAAGTTTTCATGTTTTACATAATTACATTTATTGTGTAAATAGTGAGTATTATGTACCCAAACCATACCCCCTAAACACAACCCTCACAGAAAAATCGAACATTATATATTATGATTTCCTTATCGGAAGAAAAACATCCCAAAAAGGTCCAACATTTCTGGTTTTATCAGAAGTTATAACTAGTCAGAACTAGAATTAGCCTATACGTTTGGTCTTCATTTTGTTGTAAACCATTTTTTTTTTATTACGTTGCTCATTACGTCTGCATTTATTTGTGCAACGATTCTCTAAAAAATGATGAAACATTATTACACTTTAAAATAACTGTTTGTCTAATTTAAAACATAATTTGTTTCTGTGATGATTTGGTGCTCAAGAAATAGTTGTGCCACTTAATGTGTGTGTTTGTGTGTTCTCCACTGGTTAGAATGTTTATTATGTTGACAAAAGTTTCATTAAATTGATATTCTTATAAGTATTTGTAATTAATAACATGAATTAACTTCAATAGCACTAGTAAATAGATATGTAATTATACATCATTTTTATTTTTCGATCAAGATTAGGTCCAATTCTGGGCTAATTTACTTGTTAAAGTACGTAAAAAAAAATGATGCTGTGAAGGATTGGCATTGCAGACAGTTTCATATTTAGTCTCTAAAAAAGTCATTGGCACATTCCTAGTCAAACAGTCACATGATGGAATTTGACTGCAGATTCCACACTATTTTTTTCTGTTTGCTGTTGATGTCTTCTCGGATGATGTATTGGTACACTGAAATATACTCATTACTCCTTAACACACTCCTAAATAGGTCTGTTGATTTTGTGAAATCTTTTGAAGTTATTTTTAAGTAGATAAACCACGGAAAGAGAGAGATGGAGTGCAGTTTTCAGAAGTGCGTTTCTTTGATGATTTAAATTGATTTTAGCATTAGGCATGCTCTAGACGTTTACCTTAATTCCCTGGCATTTTAGCATTCTCCGTGTTTTCATTGTCAAATAAAAGAGATTGTTCATCCAAGAAGAAAGTCTTGCTGTGGCTTTTTTTTTCTCAGTAAATTATTAAGGCAGGTTTTTAACTGAAACTGTTCTTGGTGATTCATGAAAACATAGTCAGCTGGCTCTTACAAAGTCAAAAATTATAATTAAGCAAAACAATTAATAAATAAACGGATTATTTGCAGCATCATTATTTTAATTTGCAGCTTTTACAAATGGTCCTGAGCACATATGCAACTGAAAGCATGTGCTGCAGATTGCTGTGAACTTGTTCAGGGCCATTTGCCATGACTTTGGAAAAGAGGTAATTATGTTGTAAATAATGTTCTGTTTCTTGCACAGACTAAGCTTTTTGCTTCATAAAATCTCAATGTATCGTCAGGAGCCACAGGTGTTTATTTGGTTTGTTTTTGGTAATGTTTTCTTTTTTTCTACTCTCATTGACTCTTAATTTGTTCACTTGCATTTATGAATTGTGAATCAACAAGAAAAATAGTTTCAGATTAAAACCCTATTGTTAATTGTTATCCAAGCTGACCTGAGGCATCTTGTAGCTCTCATTACCAAAAACGCCTTTCATAGAAAGTAATAAATACATTTCAGTAGTTCAGTACTTTATCCTTGTGTCATTCCATTGTTATTAAACACATTTTGTTTTGTTTTGTTTTGTTTTATGTTTCAATTATATGGGTTTTACCAAAATCTGGTACAATTTCATGTCAACATCTCCTTCAGAAATGTATTTACCAGAAAAAAATTGGAACATGTTCAATTCTTATATTCCCTGCTGTAAATATCATGTTTATTAAATATTTAGTAAATATCCTACTATAAATATATATAAAATATGTTTTATGAGCAATATACATTGCTTAATACTTAATTTATTCAACTTTGAAGGAGATTTTCTGATTTTCTTTTAACCCTCAGATTACAGATTTCAAATAGTTGTACCTTAGTTAAATATTGTTATATTCTAACAAAGTATACATCAATAGAAATCTTATTCAGCTGTTATGTGATGTATAAATCTAAACAAACAAACAAAAAATGGACACTTATGGTTTTGTTTTCCAGGGTCACATATGTGGTTGACCTATCCCATTAAATGTGAGCCATCACACCTGCATTGTTAAACCTTTAAAATTCTATATGTACTCAAAGTCAGTTCAACATTTTGTGAAGTTTGATCAGTAATATTAACAATTTTGAACAGGCTCACATCACTTTTCGTCCTTCAAAATATCTGACTAAATCCCTTTGTTTACTCTTCACTCATACAGTGTGACTCACTGTACAAAAGACATATAGAATTGCTTTACTGCGGGTATTAAAGCAGTCTAATACACGAGCCTCTTTAACAAAAAAGGCAGCTTTGTTTGGCCCCCAGAGCATCCATCAACCCGCCGTTATTAATTCTGAATGAGAACGATATGGATGAAGCAATTTAAGAGTAACCTTGCAGAAATTGAAAATCCCTCTGGTTGTGCCTTGTTATAGTATCATTCAAATAAAAAAAGAAGGAGAGAGGTTGTGTGTTTGTGTGGTGCGTATTCATCTGCAGTTTAAAGTACTGCATTGCTTTTTTCAGGGCAAGCCATGATGTCTAAGCATAATGGGTTGTGATTCTGTTCTCTGTGCATGAGGAAGGAGCCCTGAACGATGGTAGTCTGGCTGATATGCAAGTGACCCACATATAGAAACTGAAAGCAGAGCCTCCAGTCCAATAGAGAACACAACTGTCCCTCCAAGCAACAGCTTTGGCTTTTCCAGTTGGAATAGATAATGTCAGCATAGATTGCCACGTGGCAACATTGCCATCTGGTGGCTGTAGATGCATTTGCCTTAACAGATGGGGATATTTCAGTTTTACCTTGATCAATGGCCATTTGAGCTGCTTGTATTGTTAGACGAGGACAGGAATACTAGAAGCTTTGGATATCTTGTCCTAGATCAGGCACCATGCTCTTTTCTATTTTCCTTTAGATAACATTAGGGCATTTTCATCTGTTATTCTTTTGTCATCATGTCAGAGTGTCTGCTGAAGATGAGGGCTTATTATTGTGTCACAGTTACTGATGTATTGCAGGGCTCTTATTGTGGTTGTGTTTGGGGGCGAAGGAGGCACAGCTTCAAGTGGCCAATCAAAACAAAAAGCATAAAAGGGAATTATGAAAAGTCACCTTCAGCACAACAGCGTTGACATCCTAAAGGTGCTTTATGAAAAATTTGACTGTGGGTTTTGAGATGTTTACACAGTTGTTACAGCAGTGTCATAAACTCGTCAGCCATCAGAGCACAGAGTAACAGTTAAATACAACAGACAGACAGGCCTTAATTTTCTACCCTTGTTCAGACACACACAAACACACAAAAACAGGCATGCAGATGAACATATTGTTAAGTGAGTCATCAGGTTTGCTGTTCTTAATTTCAGGAACTGATCTTGATAACGGGATCAGTTTCATCGCTGCTCCCATTAGTGTGCAGTCTGATATAATTAGTGTAAACATAAATCATCAGAGCCAATCGAAAAGCACGTCACACGAAATGCAGTGCATTTGAATGCTGTTGTGAACTGACACTGAGAGGCTTCAGTTAACACAGAGGAGACTAATCCTCTCTATTACAGAGAGTAGAACTAAAGCCAGAAAGCTGAGCAGAGAAAGATAAAGAAAGAAACTGAAATGGAGAGTAAGAAAAAGAAGGAACAGAAATAATGTGAGAGACATGCAATCAAGCTGTTCCAGACTACCTTTTATGGAAGTGCACTATTATTGTTATATAAGCTGTAATATGGACCAGAGAGGTTATATACTTAAGAACAAAAGGGGGCCAAGTACTGAACCCTAAGGTCACCCCAGGTTTAAATATATTGTCCTTCGTGGTTTCTTTTTTTTGTTAGCAGGTATTGCTAGGAACCAGATCAGAACCTTTTTCGCATACATCTCATTCTTTCCTAATTGACATTCTGGTATCAACAGATACAGTTTTATAATTCTGTTACAAAACCATGTCCAGACAGAGAAGCAAAGGGCAGCCGTTTGCTGAAGGACAGGTCAACAGACTCATTTATCGACCGGCCCCTTGGCCCCAAACAAACACAGATTTGTCATTTCACCCCATGGAGCTGCAGTTACTCCGTGTAATCAGAAACCCTCTACTACAAATAAAACACAGTGTAGTGAGCTTTCACTCTGCCTTCTAGCTCAATATACAGTTACGCTCATAAGTATCCTTGGCTTGAAGTGGATATACTGTCTCTACCCTACAACAGCCGATACAATCCCGTCAAGATAGCCAGCTGTCACAAGGAACACTGCAATTAAACCTCTCTGTGTGCCATATATATGAAATAAATAAATAAAAAAACCTGGGATATGTAATACTGGGCTAAATATACACATTTGCACTGTGTTAAATATATAGCCAACACAAATCAATATATAATCAATACTATTTCAAGTCAGTTTGTTTGTTTCTCTACGATATAAAAACTGCATGTATGGTCATCTGAGTCATTACCACAAAAGAATCATCAGGCTATTTCCTTTTTAGTTTGTTTATTTATTTGTTTGTTTATTTTTAGAAGTTTAGATTTATATGTTGCATACACAGCAGAAAATGGTGATTTACATGTCACATCACACACCTGCAGTGCTTCTACGGACAAGAAAACTTATTTAATTTTAATTATGTCCACCTTTTATGCTCTATGATGCTTTACGTGCACTGTAAAAAATTATGGGTTCCACACAATTCCTTCATGTTGTCCCAACACAAATCGATTAAGTTAACCTAATTGTTTTTACAATTGAACATAATTAAGTTGTTCCAAAAAAAATCTCAAGAATTGTGTGGAGCTAATTTAAAATAAGCAGTTTTAATAAGCAGCAAAAAACAAAAACAAATTGAGTGTTGATTAAACTTCAATTAAGTTGTACACAGTTATCCAAAAATAAAAAGACCACAAATAACCACAAAAAAAAGTCTGCAGCAATATTGCTGTTGTGTTGACTATTACTGTGCTGTAGGGATTATTAGGAAATACAAAGAGAAGATAATCTGGACAAAACCTAGTGAACTTCCATCACAGGCTCATTCTGAAAACGTACCTCTGAATACATTTCTGGGGACCGCGAATTATGTGGCCAGAAGTACATATGGCTGCATTTAGTTTTTTAAACTAATGCTACGGGGCGGTATGTGTCGTTCCTTTTTGCGCTTACCAGCCGACCGCTTACCTCCGTATGGATGACTTTCCCACTGTAACCAGTTTGTCCAGTTCAATCAATAAAATTGGTTCGGTTTAGGGAAGGAGGAGGGTGGGTCAGTCGATCGGTCAGTCAGACGTTCAGTCAGCCAAACAGTCGGTCAACAGCGGCCTATGGTTGGTTCACGCGAGAACGGCAGGTGTGAATGGTACTCGCGAGAGAAATTTGAGATATCAAAAAGCACACAGCGGCCTCTGGTGGATTCGAGAAAACAAAAACTGCAAAAAAATGTATCTCCCGTGACGTTTCGTGGTCTCCAGAAATGTATCCAGAGGTATGTTTTTTGGGTAAGTTTCCAAATCGCTGCAAACCGTAATTTGAAATTCAGTAATCAGGTGTGGAAAAAGGTGGAATGTAGAGGAAGTACAAACTTTTTTAACATAATTGTTTAATAACCAAACATTACATTGTGAGAAATGTGTGTGTCAGTTGTGCTGTATTGATTTTGGCTTGATGATTAAAACTATGGTTTTAACTATTTGTTGTGGAGTATTTGTATACTGATATGTATAGTTTTAACCATGCTAGTTTGTTTTTAAATATCTTCATTAAAATGCTTAAATTTCCTTTTTTTGTTGTTGATAATCTTAAAATTTGTCAAAATTCGTTCTGTCAACATTAATTGGTTAACTGGTTAATTACAGTCATCCCTAATTTCTGATCATTACTTTATTTTGCGATAATGACTGTCATCCTGACATGAACTCAATATTGGATAAAACTATTGATTGATGTTATACAGCATGATTTGTGGATGTCTGATCATGTAGATATGTTTAATGAAAGCAAGAGAATATGACGTTTTAATTAAACAACGTTTATGTAAATAGTCATTCCAAACCTGCATTTCACTCTTTTGACCTTTTTACACTCTTTACTAGGATGCAAGTACTAAACTTTAATCTGGAGTCGTCATATAAAGACAAATGATACAGGTTGGTTACTATTTGAAGCTGAGTGAAGGATGACGGATCTTTCATTTTAGGGTGAATATGTCATGGACAACTTCAAAAGTTTAATTGCTCACTGAGATATCAATTTATCTTCAAAGTCTTAAAACATTCACTTTATTTCCAGGTTTTGATCCTAGAGTCTTAGGCGTGTAAGCCATGTGGGATTTTGTGCTCTCTTTCTTTCCATTGCTAATGCATTCTTTCTTTCTTATTTTCAAGGACATGGACTCTGTGCGGTACTCCTGAGTATTTGGCTCCAGAGGTGATCCAAAGTAAAGGTCATGGGCGAGCTGTGGACTGGTGGGCTCTCGGAGTGCTCATCTTTGAAATGCTAGCAGGGTAAGACTACACTACATTCATCTACTGCTGAACATTTTGCACCAGAGATTTCAACCAGGAGGCTGTGTCCTGCAAGTTTGTAAATTACTGCAGGGCATCCACAAATTACAAAATACTACAATTCTAAACATAAAAACCTTTCGAAAGACACAATTATATCTAGCATGTTTTTGGTTGTGTAGCTAGCAAAACTTCTCAGTGTGTAGTAATGTTTCTTGCATGTAAGGTTTTCCA
This sequence comes from Danio choprae, assembly GCA_903798125.1. Lineage (NCBI taxonomy): Eukaryota > Metazoa > Chordata > Actinopteri > Cypriniformes > Danionidae > Danio > Danio choprae. The sequence continues at coordinate 9,774,916 of CAIGQW010054073.1, read as the reverse complement.
CAATGACAATGTGCTTGACTCCACTAACATCTATGGAAGGTTGGCGAATTGCCAATTACATTAATGTGTTTTTTCACTATCGTGCCGTACCATTCCAAGAACAGTCTGATACCTTTTGGTTATTTGTGCCAATGTCAAACATCAGTTTCAATAGTGCCAGCAGGAGTCCGCCTTCACTGTCTTTCCCACATCCGAGAGAGTTACAGTGTGGAGAAGCCCCAAAGAAGCATACCACTCAGACTGTTGCATGCTCAGAATGAAGCATGAGGGTGGTGATTGTTTGGGCTGCAATATCATGGCATTCCGTAGGACCAATACTTGCCACTTTGGTGTGTTTCGAATCAGCAAACGTTTTCCTCCACCAGCCTCACGTAGTGACCTGGCCACTATTCTATTATTATTATTTTTTAATTAATTCAATTTTTTGTCAATGTTTAATTTGTGGTAGGTCAAAGTGAAAACCATGAAAAGCATTATTGTACAGTAATATAATACTGTGATTGAATTTCCATCTTTTAAAAGTTAACCACTTTCAGTTTTTTTCCCTATTATATGACAGCTATTTTTCCATTCAGATTTAACTGCCTTTTAGTAAAAAATACTTCACCAAAGCCGGTGATGAATAAATGCATTGAAGTACTTGGCAGTTGGCATTTCTGTCCTGTACAGCTCAGACTGTATTTACATTGGCCTATGGAGAGAAGAGCTGTTGTCAAACATATGGCACTAGAGGGCAGCAGTGGAATATTAGACGCTGAGCTTTACAAAGGGCCCAAACCTCCATGTGCATGTCTCGCAGATGGCCTCTGCTGTCTTGATATTTATCCTTATTATGATATTTATCTTTATTTGCCTAGATGTTTATCCTCGCAGCCTATATGCAGTGTGCACAAACTGGCATATTTAATATGCATATGGATAATCTGCTTGCATTTACAGTATCTCAGGGGGCAACTGTGTTTCTTGGAATAGATCTTGTTTACAAAAAGATTACATCCAGATTAAACTGTTATTACGAACACATGTGGGCAGAACAACATGCAAAATCTGTAGATAAATTTTGCACAAATTATGCATGATATTTTTGGATCAGTCATTTTCATGCTGCTAAAGAAGCCCCAGTACACGGGGTGAAGTTCTTCTTTGTTCTTTGCTTTGAAATACATTGTCAGCAGTATGGCGCCCACACAGCTGGAAGTGGCAATTAGATGAATATGTTCAAATGTGCTGCGTGCGTTGCCCCCAATAACAAAATAAACACAACAAAAAGGAGAAAGATTATAATCGGTGTGGGGAAAAAAAAAAAAACAGTTTACATGTGAATTTGCATAGATTCACTCATTAAAAAAGAACAGTAATTAATATAGCAATAATAACAATAACAAATAATAACATCGTGTCATAACAAAAAAGGTGTGTAGTGTTGTAAATATTTTGAGAGGGATGCAACAAGCAGACAGTTTAAAGAGCACACACTGTGACCTCTCGTGCAGTGGAAGACGAAAAACAAATAACTGCATGGCGAAGCACGCTTTCTCTGGAATTTGTAAACCAGGGGTGTGTTTGAGAAAGTAAGGTTAACATATTGTCACATTTACCCTACTCCGCTTGCTTACTGACCCAAGACTTATTCTCAACTGAACAGCAAATCCATAAGTGACTATGAAACGAAAATCAAATACTACTACTTCTGTTTAATCGTGAGTTATGTTTTTAATGCATAACGCCACCTATTGATGTTTAATATTTTACATTCAAAAATATACAAGGAAGTAAATAACCAGTGCAATATGAAGTGATTATTTACTTTACTTAAAAATGTGTGTAAATCAGTTGCCATCAAGTCGACTTTTTATTTTAAAAACCTAATGTAACTTTAAACTGTTAAGTTGATTTAACTTTAAATGTTTTAAGGCAACACGCTTACTTATTTTTTTTTAAGTAAAGTCAACTAATTGTTTAAAAGCAGCAGGTTTGCTCACTTATTTTAAGTAAAGTCAACTAATCACTTTCTGGGATACCCCCTCAGCCTTTTCTGCAAAAACCCCCCCCAAAAAACTAGACATTTCAGTCCTTTAACCTTGAGGCTAAATATCCCTTTGTGACTTCAGAGAATTCACCATTCCAAACTAAATAAAAATAATTTATTTAAAGATTTATCATTACCACAATATGATATAAATACATTTCTCCTTTATATGAAGTATTCACAGAGTGATTCAAATTCAGTATTTTAACTGACAGAACTGCACAAAATGCATCAAACTACAACCTATGCAGTTACAGTATATTAGCACATCTATTCACATAAATTGTTCAAATAATGTTTTAAGGCTTTACCAAAAGAGCTTACCTGGAAAGAGAAAATGGACAAAACATATCTGCCGAGGGTGTAGATTGAGGTGTGAAGCTTAACAGAGTAAAGTTAAAGATGCAGAATACAACTCTTATCATTTTCACCAACATAAGGAGGTCCTTTCATGTTAAGTTAACATGAGACTAACACTAACAGAGTAACACAGCTTAATTAACACTTCTGATTTTACTGTGCATTTGGATTTTGAATGGTGATGTACCAAAAGATTCCCACCCCTGTGACATGCATATGTTTGCACCAGCTATTTGCACAAGTTACCTTTGATTTTAAAGATTATCAAAAATGTATTTATTTATTTATTTATTTTTATTATTATAATTTTTTTTTTCCCCAGTGGATTAACTTGCACTGAGTAATTGTTTACTGACTAACTTTACGGCCAACAATGCGTGTTTGTAAAATAAAAAGTGTACATGTTGACTTAATGGGGACTTTAATATAACTTTAAATAGTTAAAAATGAGATTCTAATTCAAAGCAGCTCTCCAGTGTGTTATGTTGTATGTTGTTACTCAAGTCTGTCTGACCTACTGTTTTACCTATAACATAATCTCCACAGATTAATAGTTGGAAGGTGTGTACCGGGTCTATAAAACTAGTTATTTGGCCTGACTTTTATCAAAATTGCATCTCTTAAATATTTCGTTCAAAATATATTGCAGCTTTAAAGACAGGAACTTCACTTTTTAAATGATCTCGGTCTCGCACAAGAAAATGTGTTCTTTTTGTCACATGGATTCCAAAGCCAGTGTGAAAATAAACCTCTTCCCTCTTGGTATAAATTTGGATGGAACCGTGTATATTTGGTCCAAATTGCTCCATTCTCCCACCTGCGTGTTGCTGAATGTAGAGTCTGCCTGGAGCTTTCACAGGCTCTCGTGTGGAGGAAAAAGTGACCCACCCTCTTCATTCATCCCAGACTTCTTTTGAAGTTTGGCTCCTGCAAGAGAGTGAGAGAAAGAGACCTGGTCCCTTACGTATTTCTCTCAGCTAGTCCAGACATACAAAAGCTCCCTTTATTTGTCTCTGGAACTGTGCTTGTCCATCCTGTGTCAAAGGTCACTGCACTCTCCTTTGCAGGAAATGGAGCAAATGGCTCCTCTTGGACTTCAACTATATTGGGGTCACAACCCCAATTTAGTCACTGGTTACTGTAAAATTGATAATTACTGGTTACTGTAAATTTGATGCACATTTTCATAAATGGTTTTAATGTTTGCTGGCTATAAAAGAAGAATACATTTTTGTTTTGCTTTTCTAACCATGCATGTTAATGCACTTTAAAATATGCATAATTTTGTTATTACATATATAATGTAGAATTTATAAGACATTTAAGTTGAGCACCATCATAATATTGGGTTAATATCAGATGGATCATGTTACTAAAATCTGAAGTGATGAAATCTCTCTCACTCATAAATTTTCCTTCAGCTTATTTCCCTTTTAGGGGACGCCAGAGTGATGAAAATATAATAATATATCACAGAATTACTCTCTAACTCACTTTCCTTCGGCTTATTTGGAGTCGCCACTATGGCCAATTTAGTTCATCCAATTCACCAATACCACATGTCTTTGCACTGTGGGGGAAACTGGAGCACCCAGAGGAAGCCCATGCAGACATGGAGAGAACATGCAAACTCCACACAGAAAGGCCTCCTGGTCTGCCTCCAGCTGGCACTCGAACCAGCAACCTTGCTGTGAGACGACCATGCTAACCACTGTGCCACCATGCTAGCCCACCTTTCAAACTTTAGGAAACTTGTTAAAAGCTTAAATATGTTAAAAGCTTTTTTATATACATATTTTTTTCTGTTATTTTTAACATTTTTGAATCCATTCAGCCAATCTCCTGGTCAATTTTAGCTTAACTTAGCATAAATCATTGAATCGGATTAGACCATTAGCATCTTACATAAAAATGAAAAAAAGACACAACTGTATTATTATTAACTAGCAATGTTAACTTTCATGAGTATAACCAATGTAACAACCTGCTTGCACAGGGAGGATGCCTTGCAACCATGGAGACATTTGTGAGAGACAATTCAGAACTATTTTTAAGTTTGGAACAAGTGAAGATCTTTTTTGAGCTAATATTTATAAATTGATTCATAATTGATAAAGTAATGAAACTAGTTTTATTTATTTTTAATTGTGTCATGAAGTGAATTTAAGCTTTTTGTCCCATTTACAAGCTTAGTTATGATACGATAGTTTATAAAAAGCAGCACTTCAAGAGCACACTTGAAAAAGCTTGTCCTATTCTATTCTTTTTTTCTCAGTGGAATCTTGGCGACACCTGTGATGTTATGTAAAAGTTTCAGTTTCATAATTCTTGTTTTTTTTTTTCTGTCACCAGCCACTGCTTACAGTAACACTATAGAGACTAATATGTCTCTTCTGCTCATGTCTTTCTCCTTCTCTCTGTCTTTCTTTTCCATCACCCATCAGAAAGAATGGCTGCAAGTTCTTCTGGCTCCTCGCTCTCTGTTTATGGTTTCCACACTCAGTCAATACTGTCAGTCCTGCTCAATCCATTATGTGGAACCACCTTATTTTAGTTCTTTCAGAAGGCCGCAGCTAGAGGTCTTGAAAGAGCTAGAGAAATTCTGCCATCATTTACTCAGCCTCATGTCATTTATGACTTTTTTTTAAATTAAAACTTTAAAGTAAGATTTGGCATTTCCAATTCATTTGCTGAAACGAAATTCTGAAAGTAGCTTTCACTCCAGAAAAGTGGCGCTAAGAGATGAGTGATGAGAAAAGATGCTTAAACGTGTTTTAAACACAATACTCATCAGTCTACATGTGTTTGTTTCCTCATTACAAACATATGCTACAAATGTCACAATAAACACAATAAATTAACAAAAGATAAACTTAGATAAACTAAAAAATAAGGGTGGAAAATAATCACTGTTGTAATCTCTTTAGGAAAAGTTGTAGCCAGTCAAACACAGCCTGTGTGCATTAGTATGCATGGGAGCATGCATATTAATGATCCCATGTGCAGCATATCAGTCTGTGTTTCGGCTGCTAAACTTCTGATGACTCGGCTGATTGTGCAGGTCCGGCTGACATAGAATGTAACCTAGAGTACATGCAAATGTTTAGGGCATCCTAAAGAATAGTTCCATGTGCAACGCCATAGTCTGTATTGTGTTCTGATAGGCCTGTTTTTCACCATAGTTTTACGCCTGCGGGATTTATATGAGGAAACAATGAGGGTTACATTATGGCCATTTCCATGTACTCAACTTTTATTATTCGACTATGCCTAGGTGTACCTAGATTTTCTTTATATGGCACCTTTAAACGATCATTTTAAAAATATAATTTATTTAGTCTTTGCCATGGGGACAGTAAATAATATTTTAATACTAGTAATTTTACAAGATACTATTCAGGTTATTTAGTAATTCAAGTTAATTAGGTTAATTAGGTAATCTAATAGGGCCTAGTTATATTGACCCTAGCAGTTTTTACATTTTATCTATATTTTTTATTTCCTACCAAATAAAACAAATAAGACTTTCTCCAAAAAAAAAAGGATTTACTTTATCCCTTACATATACTGTATAGTAGTTTAATAAATTTGACCTGCAGTGCTTCAAAAGCAGAAAAGAAGTGTAAGCCAGTGTACAAATATTATAATTATTTTGATTCAATGGCATTGGGATTTAATATTTCCCTTACTGCAGTACCCCACTGCAAAGGAAAAGAGAATGAAATATTAAAATTGCAATAAAAATGCACATTTACCCAAAAATGTGTGGGGTTTGCATGAACAGAGCTAAAAATATCACAAAAAATAAAATGGCAAAAGGTTGGTTTCTGATAAAACTAAATATCAAGTCTGTGACGCATTTGTACTCTCTGTTGTGCTACTATGAGCTTCTTCTGTCAATCACTGCAGGGTCTTTCACTCTATATATTACAGATGTTTGACTCATCATCATCATCATCATCATCTTCTTCTTCACTGTCGACACTTGAGTTCTGTCACTGTCAGTGATCTGTGCCATCATGAGACTTCAGCTGGTCTCCTAGTAACAAACTCATTAGCATCTCTCACCTTCTCTGTCCCCATGTTTAATGGCTCTTTTGAGTGCCAGCTGGATACAGATAATACACACAAGACCGTTGCTAGAGAGTGGAAGGATGTTTGATGGCATGTTGGTCGAGGCGTAACAGTACAGGGCTGGAAGTCTAATGGAGGAGTAATGGATAACACAGCATGAGCTGGACAATCATTCTAGCAGACATTAGAGGACACCCATCCCATTGTCACAGATGGGTGGATACAGCATTATTCTGAGACAGAGTCTACTGCAGTCATTCTAAAGCCTAAATAGCACATTTGGATATGTCAGATATGTTTTCATTTAGCTAGTGACCTAATCAAACAAAATAATGTGTCATGTTGAAAACAAAGACTTTAATTAGTAAGCATTGCATTTCGGAATTCTTATTTTAGTAATTATTATAATTATTTTACTAATGAATAAATAAGTAGTTATTATCTTTTTTAATGCTTTATTATTACACTACTTTGAATTATTTAATAAAAATGACTCAAAATGCACAAATATATGTAAAACCTATAGTAGTGGTTGGTGAACTGGATAGCTTAATCTTTTAATACATTTTTAGTAAATAATAAAACGACTTGAAATGCATGTCAATTATATAAAGTTTCTTCCAAGCAAGCCAGAATGTGAATGATTCACATGGTAAACGGAATAACTTTATTAATCAGCAAACATCACATTGGCAATTCCAAGAAATGAATCTGTTCATGAATCAATGCAGAGGCTTTTATTCAGATTAAGCAGACAAAGATGAAATCCGTGCATCAGTTTAGGCCATTTCAGTGCAATGGTTTTGTTTTTTGTTTTTTGGGGTTGGTACATATTTTTAAAGGTCAGGTATTTGAATTAATCACTGACTGGATCAAAAAATAAAGTGCTTTATTAAGAATTTGTATTTTTCCCCCCCTCTCTGTGTCTAAGATATCCACCCTTTTTTGATGATAATCCCTTTGGCATCTACCAGAAGATTCTGGCCGGAAAGCTGGAGTTTCCGCGGCATCTGGATTTCTATGTAAAGTGAGTTTGATAAGGAAAACACAACCAAATGACACATGTCTAATTTATAGCATGCATAAAAAATGTCTAGTGAAATTATATCAGCATGAAATATTGTTTGATTTTAAACTTGTGGGGTGAATAGTGAAAAGTATTACTATTGCTAACTAAAATTATTCATTAATAAAAAGCTGTAATCATTATTTAACTTTTTTTATTTAATGAAACTTAAATTGAAGGTATGCCTTTACAATTAAAAATAAAAAGGGCAATTACTACAATTAAAGCTGAATATAAATATTTAACGGGCTGTCAAGATTATGAAATTTGGCTGACGACTAATTGTCAAAGAAATAGTTGTCGTTAATTGTCTGTTTTAGCCCATACAGAAATCTAATATGTGGTTAAATATAAAAAATATAATTTTAATATATTCATATTTTAACATGTATGTGCATTTTTGTCATTCTAATTATAGAAAATCAATATGTAAACTGCCGTTTTTGCAATACTTTGAAAAAGATGTTGAATATACAATATATTGTAAATATGATATATTGTTCATATTATGTCCTATTTTATATCTGTAAACTCCAAACATTAATTTATTGCATTCTGTAAATGTTAGAAACTGTCACATTAAACTGAACTAAGACTAAATGGCATACAGTACATGTAACACACACACACGCACACAACACAAAGAAAAAAACATACGTTAAGAAAAATTTCCTCCAATTTTTTTTTTTTTTTGAGTTGTTGACATTGCTGTTTTTTGAAGCTTTTAAACTACAGTTAATAGTAGAGGTTTAAAGAAATGCAATTACACGCTACATTTGGACGTACATTTGTGTTTGGAATGTACCTATATTTTGGTTTATGTCTGCCCATTGTGGCTATTAAAGGAATTGCAGCAATAGCGGTCGTCTGCAACATCTGCGCTTAGACTGAATAACCACAATTAGAGAGATATATAATAATTGCGACAGGCCTAGAAAAAAGGCAAAGGCATTTATGGCTAAAACATTTAAATGAACTCAATTGTATCAGTAATTAAAATAGCATGTAAAATTACAGTAGTAAAAACTAAAATTCTTCCCACATTAAAATATTCATTCATTCATTTTCATTTCGGCTTAGTCCCTTTATTAATCTGGGGTCGCCACAGCGGAATGAACCGCCAACTTATCCAGCTTATGTTTTACGCAGCGGATGCCCTTCCAGCTGCAACCCATCTCTGGGAAACATCCATACACACCCATTCACACTCATACACTACGGACAATTTAGCTTACCCAATTCACCTGTACTGCATGTCTTTGGACTTGTGGGGGAAACCGGAGCACCCGGAGGAAACCCACGCCAACACAGGGAGAACATGCAAACTCCACACAGAAACGCCAACTGGCGAGGCTCGAACCAGCGACCAGCGACCTTCTTGCTGTGAGGCGAACGTGCTACCCACTGCGCCACTGTGAGGCCCCCACATTAAAATATATAAATTACAATTAAAATACATGTATTTGAACAACAGCAATTAATATTTTTTATTGAACAAGTCTAAATCCACTAATATGGTACTGTTGATCCTTATTAGACCAAACAATGGAACAATCACATATACTGTCCACCCAGGGTTCTTAACATGAAAAAGATTGAAGATCCCTGCCCTGTTTTAGACAGTTTAAAGTTCAAAGAGAGATGCTCATGCATTTACCTGTGCACACACTTACACACTAACCTGTCCTTTAATGAACCTGTTTACACACGTCAGCTAACCATACTAATGGCTGTAGGAGTGCAGGCGTCGTCCAGATTACAGACAAACGTGCGTCTCTATACTCTACACTATTATTTAAACAGTTTTTGAACTACAAGTGCTCAGGATTTTGCAAATGACCAACTGTCCCGTCGTAGTGTTCAAAAACAATCCTTTTAATTGTAAGAGTGGACTAAAAAGTAATTGCAGCTGTACAAACACACACAAAATGACATCACTTCTGCTTTTTCCTAATATGGCATTTGTCCACTAGAGGGTTGTTTTAAAGACTCTGCACTCTAGATGCTAAACCAGCTTGAGGAAGCTCTCGGAAACAGGGACAGACAGTCACCTCGGGCAAAACAAATCCGGGTTTCCTTTCCACTGGCATGTTTACTCTAGTTACAATTTTAAAAGTATCCGAAACGAAGACTCATGTCAGTAGAGGTTTAACAAGCTTGATAAGATAATGGTATCCTGAAGACAAACACACATGAATGAATAACATCTGCAACAGAGGCTAAGGTCATCTGTTGAAAGCTTGCTTCAGGCGTCTCTCACGATAGGAACATCAACACCACAGCAGTCAACAGCATCATGTGCTTGTGTTCACAGCTTGAAGCGGGTTAGGGTTTAAGTTACAGGTTATTTTTTTAAATGAATCTAAAAAGTTAAGCAAGTAGATTATTATTATTATTATTATTATTATTATTATTTACAGTTTGAACTTAATTTAAAATGTATTACATTTTTTCCCTTTTATTTAGTTTCGTCTCTTTTATCACATTGACATTACAGCAAGGAATAGCTCTTTCTGCAATATCCCTCTGCACATCGTAAGCATTCATCTGATGTGTCATATAAGAGATGTCCTTGGGCACATAACTTCTTATCTTTTTTTTTTTTTTTCTTGGCAAAGACATCTGGAGTCCTCACATGAAAATCGGTCTATTGCTTTCACAGACATCCTAGGATTTCAGAGAAGTTTACATGCTGTTCACACATTCAATATAAAAATGTTTAAAATTTTTGATTGGAATTGCAGTGTTGCAATAAAAGTGAAGCAGACTCCATGTTTCGAATGTATCACTCATGTGAGTACCTAGATGGGAGAAGTTGAAAAGATTTCTGTTGGAAGTGGTTTTAGTGAGGCCAAAAGGGGGTGCTCACCCCGTGGTCTGTTTGGATCCTAATGTCCCAGTATAGTGACAGGGACATTGCTGATTTGTCTTTTTAACAAAACATGCCATAGAGTGTTCAGTTATATTACAATTGTAGTACCTTAATAGTACCTTAAAGGAAGAGTTCACCCAAAAATGAAAATCACCCCATAATTTACTCACCTTCAAACCATCCTCCGTGTATATGACTTTTTTTTTCCTGTCAGACGAACACAGTTGCAGTAGTTTTCAATTTTATCCTTGCTCTCCTGGGTTGGATAGTGGCTTTTTTAAGCTTCCAAAAGCAATAAACTACCAAGTATACTTCAAATGAAGTTATTTTTGTTCTTCATTTGAGAGAAAAAAGTAGTTTAAGAAGGCTCAGTGTCACTATACTGTTTTTGAACACTTCAAAACACCTGCGCTGCAACCCCCTAAACACAACAACTGATAGGGAAAATGTTTCATAGGAGGCAAAAGCCTTCTCCAGCCTAACACATGTCTTATGAGAGAGATCTGTGTGTTTTTCTGACAAAAATAGTTTAAAACTCCAATCACTGACTTTTGGTGGCATCCAAATGCAAATGACTGTGGTATATGACGTATCATTTGTATGCATACTATTTCTTTGTGTTGCATAAATGTACAAAAAAAATAAATTAATTAAATGTATAAATGTGTCATTAGTTTTGTTAATGCTTTACAATAAGGTTCCCTAGTTGTTAGTTAAAATGAAATTTTGAAACTATGAAATTTATTTTAAACCATTAATTATTTTTTTACTGTAACAATTTACTAATATTCATTCATTCATTTTCATTTCGGCTTAGTCCCTTTATTAATCTGGGGTCGCCACAGCGGAATGAACTGCCAACTTATCCAGCATATGTTTTACGCAGCGGATGCCCTTCCAGCTGCAACCCATCTCTGGGAAACATTCATACACACCCATTCACACTCATACACTACGGACAATTTAGCTTACCCAATTCACCTATACCGCATGTCTTTGGACTTGTGGGGGAAACCGGAGCACCCGGAGGAAACCCACGCCAACACAGGGAGAACATGCAAACTCCACACAGAAACGCCAACTGGCGAGGCTCGAACCAGCAATTTACTAATAGAATTTTAAAATAAGATGTATTTAGCATTATTTTAATGGTTCTCAGGTAAAATGGAATAACACTGAACCATTGTTTATGTAATGTTTAAAAGATAAAATAATGCTGTTACCAGTATATTGCTCTTTGTTGAGTGAAACATAGTTTTTATTATTATTATTATTATTATTATTATTATTACAGATTTTATGGCATACCAGCCATAAAAGGCCAGCTTCTCAGAATCAGCTGTAATTTAAAAAAAATGAAAAAAAAAATGCTTGCTTTTTTTGTGTGTAGTGAATTAATGTAATGTACAATTCTGGTGTCACAGTGTTTTTTTTTTTTTTTCTTTTTTTTTCACTTCTTTCTTTTATTGTCTAGGGACCTAATAAAGAAGTTTCTCGTGATTGACCGGGCAAGAAGGCTTGGAAACATGAAGGTACGCAAGGTGTTGGTGACCAATATTTTATGCTGTGCTTATATGGTTGAACAAAGGATTTCAGCAGAAATCAGCATCTGGCATATTTCTTTCGAAAACGCTGTATCGTCTCACATTCAAGGCCACGTTGAGAACCGTTGAATTCTTTCTAGGTGTTTCTAGGTCAGTTTTGCATAAATTGAATAATCTTTTAATAAAGCTGAACATCAGCGCACATAACAAATAATTAGACTTAGATTGAGTCCTGTGAGATCTTTTTCCCAAAGCTGGCCACATATGTTTCCAGTAATGATAAGGAGGCTGTCTAGAGGGAACGAGATGACGCTCTGGAGAAAATCCCTGGATGCTCAGAAAGCGATTCTGACACCAGGCTTCTCTCCCACAGTACCTCCCTTTCCAACCCCCATCAGATGGAGCTGGATGTTGGGGAAAGCAGATACAGTCTTTGTGTTAAATGTTCTTCTTCTCCAGCTTTGCCATTAAACCGCAACTGTTTGAATGACTAGTTACATTTCTAAATTGTCCTTTTAGGGGAAATAATTCAATAACTAGTGCCAGATGAGGTGGCAGAAGTGCGCCAGTGCTGTCATGCGTAATGTGATTCATATTGTGAAGGTGATGTCATGGGAAGTTTGTGAATGGTTGCGCCTGAGCGTTATTTTCCCATTAGCTACAGTTTATGCTGTTATTATAATTTTCCATATGTGAGGAATGAGCTCTGCTGAAATATACAACTCGCTGTTTGTTTAGAGTGCTTTCAGTTTAATGAACTGAAGTTTCACCTTCTGAAATCTTTTAATCTAACACAAAATGGAGCCTTCAGGCAGTTGAAAATGTGAATTTGATCATCCCATAATTATAAGGATTTTAGCCAAAGCAGAGTGTTTATGCAAGAAAAATATGATAGTTTTCGGATGTGTTCCAGGTCATTTTGTTTTTTCTGATAATGATAAACCGTAAAAGAAGCACTCAACCTGACTATTTCAGATTGTCAAATTCCATTCTCTGATATCAAACCTGTGATAAACTCGTATATTAATGACATGGCTGATGGAATGGGATGAATGTTATGAAAATAAGTTTGAATATGTAAGTCTTGGTGTAAGAAGATTTATTATTATAATTGTTTTATACCAATTTCAAATCTAAGTGTTTTTTACAAGATGCCTTTTAGGTCATACTATTGTTACACACGTATATTTATTAAAAGGTAAACCACTGTCATGTCTTGTCATATTAAAATGACTGTTATGGATATTTTATTGGACTGTTTTTAATGTAAAAAGACTCTTTGCTTGTTTGTTTCTTTGGATTTTTTTATTTTTATTTTTTCAGAGGTATTTAGCTGATTTATTTTAAAGGTGCCATATACTGCATTGGTTAAATAATTAAATAGTTTTTTGATATGTAAATAGTAGTTATATGGCTTAGGTAATTTTGAAAAAATAGATATCCAGAAACTGGTTTATATGCTTGTTTATTACTCCATAAAATACCCCTACAATCAGAAGGTCTATATTGACCATATTTGGATCGGTCGTGAATATTAATGTGCTAAGCTCTGTCACAAACAAACAGACACACACACACACACACACACACACACACACACACACACACACACACGCACAGCATGATGTGTGCTGAACATGAGAAATATAATAATACTTAATTTGTCAAAAAACTATTTTAACTAATTAAGTAGACGCCTAGTTAAATCTTTTTCACTTAATAGGTGGAGGTTTATTTTACCTATGTGGAGAGAGAGTGAGCTCTCTAATATGAACTCATCAAAGTAATGTTATTTAACTTATTTTGCTCGCAAGATATGTTGTAGATAAAGGCTAAATTATAATTAAACTTGACTAAAGAGACTAATAGAGATGTATTGGGCTGTATTTTTAAGCTATATTGTCACATTCAGGCAGTAATATCAACCACTACATGAACAGATGACCGTTGAGCTGAGTGATTTGACATGATTCAGCTGTCTACATGTGTTTGTTGAAACAACCTACAATAGACATGGTAAATTAACAATAGATGCAATTAAACATACCTTATGCCTCTTTGGAGTGGAGCTGAATAAGTGTATAATATGTAAATGCTGCATTTTTACATCCTGATGGGAGTTTGAGCTTGTTTGAACAATCTGCAGCTCCCGCTTTCAAAATAAAAGGCTCACAGTATGCCCATGTCTATATACTGATCTCTTATTATTCGACTATGCCATGGTATACCCAGATTTTCTTTTGCTTCACTCAAAGAAAATGGTTCTTTGGTGGTTATTTGTGGTAGTTGAGAGGCGTTTTGGCATTTATAAGTAATTCTTTGTAAATTATAGTGAAATCAGTTGTAGTGCTATATGTACAGTATCACCAGGTCTATTGGTTCTTCAGTTGTTCTTTGGGGTGGTTAAGGTGCTACATATCACCATCTTCAAAGGTACTGTATAGGTGCTTTAGCACTTAAAATGATTTCCCTATGATTACGAGCCGACCAACAACATTTGGTGCTATTATGTGTATTTATTTATTTTTTTTGTACAGAGTTAATCTAAAATGTCTTAGTACTTTTTTGTAAAGATTTTGTAATTTATTCTGACAATGCCATGGAGATAGTCTTGATTTGTAAATACCCTTTATTTAACCTGCCCCTTTAGACATGTTGTTAACTATATAAGTATCTTTCTAACTATAGCAGCCCTTAGAGTATTTGTATAATAAGTAGAATAAGTTGACATGCATGCAAAGTTATACTTGTAGTCAAAATAATGTTTAAAGGGTATGATCAAAATAAAATTGTATTTATTATTATTATTATTATTATTATTTGAATGTATTTTCTATTGTCAATGCAGATTTAGATTAAGAGACAAATATGACAGACATTTTGGAGGAGAAATGTAATTTGGGTGGACTTTGCAGACTGGATGCTTCTGTTGTTAATTTAGCACTTCTTTCTTTTCTTCTCTTTTATCCTCTTACTGCATACAATGAGAGTTTAAGAGCCGGCAGGCCAATCACAGCTGTGTTTGCACTGTTTCCACAGCAAGGCCAGGTCCTGCTGGCAGAGCTCATTCACAAGTGCAGATATCTGTTATTCTACTTCAGTCAGTGTGTGTCTCTTATAGTCCCACAGTGCAATGCGTAGCCCAAATTCTGACTGCAGTTAGCATTGTTTGACCCACTTTCTGTTCCTTTCGAAGAAACTAACAGTACAAAAAATGCAGTACAGTTGCAGATTCAAATAAAGTGCGTAATGCTAAACACTTTGATTAGATCTATTCTTTGAAGGACACTGTAATGTGGTTTTAACTGTTGTGGTTTGTTTCAAAATGTAAGACATTAATCTGCTTTAATGTTCATTCAGTCATAGTAATCCATCTCATTATTGTGTATTATTTTTTGTCTTCCAGAATGGTGCTGATGATGTCAAAAAGCACAGATGGTTTAAGTCAGTAGACTGGGAGTCTGTGCCCTGTAGAAAACTCGAGGTGAGCACAGCAGCTCTCTCATGTAGAGATTTACAAGTCATTATTTGCCACATAGGATTGATGTCTTTTTAAAAGTTATTGATGTTTTAATTGCTGTTATGCTTTCCTACTCTTTCCAATACATTGCTATTTGGGGAAAATATAAATTTTTATTTATTTATTTTTTTGACATATTGCGATTTCGATTTGATTTGCGATTTAATTTTGTAGTCAAGCTTCAGCGCAATAATCTGTATCGTTGCTACTTACTGCTAAAATGCAGTAAGTGTTAGTTACAAAAAGGAACTGAAAAGGTATTAACTTACTTAAACATTTATTCAAATTTGTTTTTAAATATTCAGAAATTAAACACTCATTTTTCTCTAGAGCAAACAGTTAGCACAAATAAAATGACCTTACCTTTCTGTAAACAAGTTGAACTCAAATTAGGGAGATAGTGTAGCTTATTATACAAAAAAATAAATAATAATAATTCTAAAAATGCAGAACACTCAGCAAACTAATATGGCTGATAAGAGCCTTTCTGTAGATTATATTGCCTAAAACAGAATAATTATCACAGATGCTACACAGAATATCATGACGTTAAACGTACAGCTGTGGTACTCCAAAATGGCTAAAATAGGTGCGAGACGGAAGTGTATATCTCCTATCCTGCATTTAGATGAGTTTTTTATTTAATCCCTCTTTGGTCACTGCATAAACGGCACCGTGTTTTTAGCAAGGTAGTGTGTTATGGCATTAGTTATCTCCTGGGTAAGATTACATTACAGTCAGTCACTACAGACTACGCACATACCTGCATCGCGAGCTGTGAATGCACTCAAAATACACAAAGTTATCAAAACATTTAACGTACATTGTTTGTGACTTTGAAACCAAAATATTTCCATATTACCGATGTCCTGTTTTTCTTTGATATTTATTTATGCTTCTGAAGCAGCAGACGCCATCATCCCACTCGTCCGCGCTTTCCTGTTTGTTTGTTTGTTTGTTTGTTTGTTTTTTTTAGTGGGCATTCTGCATAGTTCGCTTGCGCAATTCTGATTGGGCAGAACAAAAGTGTGCTCACTCAATTGGCTAGTAAGACCGTCACACACAGACGCCATGCACGCATTTGCTCTGGGAGGGGGAAATTAAATAATACATATTTCATATCGCAGCCTCTTGCAATTAGCTATTCGAAACGTTTCAAATTGCGATTCGATTTCGATTAATCGCACAGCCCTACTGGTAAGTGACATTCTAAGTCGATCTCTCTTTTTTGTATGTTGTAGTGCTGTATTTATACCATAGTAATTGTAGTGTTTTGAGTGTGAGATGGGACTCGCATATCAGGAATGTATGTATTTTGTGTTGGCCACTCTTTGTATAACCCTGAGTTACTTTTTGGTTGGCCATTGGTTTGTTTCTAACGAGTCTCCTGTTTTCGTTACTGCAGACTAGTTCAGTAAAAAGAAAGAAAGAAAGAAGAAATGCCCGAATGTGTTTAGCGTTTTTCCTTAGCGCAAACACAACAGTAATCTGGTAGTGATTGCCTTGCTTTGGCTTTTGACATTACATAGAATTATTCAAATACTAGCCTGAAAATGAGGTTGGTGAATTATTAAAGGTTTCTGCTGTTCTGACGTCAGCTGCAGATGTGAAGGAAAGGCGGAAGAAAGTAGTTCCTCATACAAAAAGATTTTTAGACTCTCCGTGTTTGATTTACTGTTATATAAACGCAATATCACACTCGTAGCAGTGCGATATGGCTGTATATCGTCACTGGTGGGACAGTAAGGCCCACGCCTCCCACCAGTGCCGATATACAGCCATATCGCACTGCTACGAGTGTGATATTGCTCATACACATATGATTCATACATGAGCATATGAGAATAATTGTTTGATGACATAATAAAAGGCAGATACACAGTGCAGCCAACAAACATTAATCATAATTAATATTAAAATAATTAATTGTAGTTTTAATTTTAAACCATCAGTATTAACCCATTTGTCATCAATAAATGTTTTATTATTCAAATAACATTTAATTTAGTATGTAATTAAATTTTCTTTTATATAGCATGATCAGCTATTGTCATAAATATATCCATTAAGCTGAAAGACTATTATTTCATAGTTGAGACGAATATTTCACCCATATTTTATTTTCACAAACTTTACTTGCACTAAATATGCTTTGGTTGTATATTAAATCCCTTTTATTATATTTTTTATAATTAAATATAATATTTATACATTAAATGCAGACACCAAAATTACATTTAAATTGTATTATTATATTTTAAAATAGCCATTTATTAGTAAGTTTAAATATTACTGTTTAAAATGTTCTAAAAGGTCATTTATTCATGAGATGGTAAAGCCATTCCACTCGTCAGTGACGCATAATCCTTTAGAAATCAGTCTATTTGGTGCCCAAAATTGTTTTCTTATGATCAGTGTTGAAAACCATTTTGCTGCTTGATATATTTGTGGAAACTGAAATATTGATGTCTGATAAAAAGAGATGTGGGTTTTTTTTTTTTCAAATATAAGTCATTTGTAACATTATACATGTCAGTTCTGATTAGTTTAGTGCTTCTTCTAAACTGCACTTACCTCCAACCACTGAATTGTAGTGTATATTTGTCTGCCTCTAAATGTTTCTTGAATAATTTTCTCCTGGTTGTGTGACAGCCACCCATAGTTCCAAATGTGTCTCACGAGGGCGACACGTCCAACTTTGACTCCTATCCAGACGATGAGTGGAAGAAGGAATCACCGGTACCAGCAAAAGATCTGGAAATTTTTAAGAACTTCTAAAAGGAAAGTCAATTTCAATGCCTAAAAAGACAGGACTGTTAAAAGACAAAGGCTCAGAGCTGACATTTTAAGCATTCAGGGGACATTTTAAGGTTCTAGTTGCATTATTATTGGCATGTTCTTCCTGTCAGTTCCTGAGTCCTGCACACTTAAGAAAAAAAAAAACAGACTTCTTGTGATCACTATTACTGTTATCATAATCATCATCATAAAAAGTAAGGAGGAAACCGTTTATCACTTCAGCATTATTCAACACAGCCTGAGTCTCTTTATATTATGCAAATCTAAGGTTTTTAAACATCATTTTATATTAGCAATAACAAGGTTCCTTTTTTTGCTGGATAAAGATGATGTCTTAACTTAGACCTGAACATGGATGGTCATTTTTTGTTGTTGTTGTTATCTTAATAACTTTATATTTGGAAAAGCTTGCTGTATCAGAGCTTTAAGCTTGGAAAACTTTATTTTCTGATCATCTGAACTTTCAGTGTTGATGTTTTCATCCTACATGGTATAACACTTGTGCCTGTTTCACACTGCACACTTGATTAGACACAACTATATGCCTTTTACACTGATGGCATACTGTAACAATACAGTCAAATCTTTGCTTTACTTTTTTTCCCTTGAATAACAGCCATGATTTATTTATTTTTAATAATTTAAATTTTTTTTAATTCTGATTACTGTGGGACATATCAAAGTATCTACACAGAACAGAAACAACACAACAAATAAACTGTTCTGTAAGTTACCTGGATTCAGTCATAAGCGGAAAGTACTTTTTTTTTTCCACAATAGGTGAATAGTTCATTCTAGGGCTGCACAATATATTCTGTCATAATCAATATCGCAATGTATGAATCTGTTATATATAAGTACATTGCAGAATCTGCTATGTCAATTTGGGTTTATAATTAACCAGGAACCACAGTGCAGAACACTGATTTGTGGAGTCATTGCGAAGTTTAACACTAATAGAGGGAAATATATGCATTTGGATGTGTATTTAAGGCCCTTTGTCAGGCCCTTAAACCCGTTGTGCACAAGAAATTATAAAGTTTGTAGCTTTAACATAGATTAATTTTATTTAACTATAAAATAACAGTGCTATTTTTGATTGTTCAATTTCTCTACCTGAATACTGTTTGACTCCACAGAAAATCATAAAGCACAAAGCATAACTTTTTAAACTTTGCATAAAGATTTATTTATTAATTTGTATTGTTGTTATTTTCTATTTATCTACCCTTGTAATTTGTTTCATATATTTTATGCAGATGCACGCCCATACAAAATCATCCCAGTCAGTGTAAAATAAGTAATTATTTCCAAATTGAGTTGTCATCTTGTGAAACTATATTCATATCACAATATGCAATATATTTTATGCAATGTTTTTTTTATTTTGTTGTTGTATTTCCCCGAATAATGATGCAGCCCTAGTTCACTCCAGTGTTTTTGTCTGAATATGTAATTTGTTGAGCCCATTTCTGTCACATAAGTTAACAAAAAAACAACTTACTGGACAGATTTATTTATGTATTTATTATTGGTCATAATTGAGGTAAGCCTTAACAATTGGATTATGACATTCGTATAATTTTTTTAAAACATATTTTGGAATATAATTTAATATTTTCTGTAACCGATAATATAATATATTTTTCTTATGTGGCACTGTAAGGGATCTCATGGATATGGGCACAAAAATAAATGTGTGCAGTGTGAAACAGGCCAGTACACACAGAATGCATTTTTTGTGTTGTGCTTTGCTGCTTTTTAAATGATTTTCTATGTAAACATGGTGTCTTTGACAGCTGCGCTGTGCCTCATTTCTTTCTTTTATCTTGAACACCGCATCTTTTTAAGACACCGTCAAGTTAAAATAAGTAACATTTTTAAAAAGGTGTTTCTTGACCCTGCCTTATTTTCATTCATTGATTCTTCAGTTCAATAATATCTTTGTGGCGTTTTGCATTGAGACGACAAAACCATGTTCTGAGCTTTTCAACACATTCCTGCCAGGATGTCAGAGTAAGAATACCAGGGAACGTAGAGGTACAGTAGCACTTACCTAATCAAACTTGACCTCACAACCCTGTTGGTAACTCATAAATCAGCATTAATGCTTGTATTATCAGATACTCATTGTTGGTCATGCTTTACATTGTGCTCTATGTGTTTACTAATTGGTTAAAGTGCATAAGACTTCAAAAATTGCTAGCCAGGTGTTTTCTAAAGTTGCCTTTCGTTGATATGGGGGTGAATTTAGCAAACACAGTTTACATTGCTTTGTACTGCTACTTCTTTATACATGTTTGGCCGATCGAAGGCCTTGCGTAATGGGAAGAGAGCTGACTATGGTGTGAAATGCTTTAGAAATGTACTGTAGCTGCTGTGTGTATGTTCGAAACAGTTCTTCCCGTTTCTGGACTTCATTTCTTTCTTAACTGTTTTTTGTGTTAACTGTGCTGACTTTTGAAGCAGTGATCTATCATCGTATCGTCTACTGAAAGTCATTGCTTGAAATGGCTAGTCTTTTCAAAATTGCGGATGCAAATTTATACTAATGAAAGCGATTCATTCAGATTTCATATGGACAGCTGTTACCATCGTGTGGATTTAGTTTTTTTTTACATTACTGTTTTTATGTTGTTGTACCCTGTGTGAAAAAAAAAAATATGTTGTGCTGCATTCTTAATTTAATTTTTTTTTGTTACAATTGTTTGAAAGAAAAGATTGTATTTTATATTGTTTACAACAGCAAAAAAAAAAATTAAATGAAGTTCTATGAACTTAAAAAATTGACACAAACCCCAGCATAGGATTTTATACTTTTGTTTTTCTTACTCAGTAGTTTCCTTTTATTGCCTTCTGAACATTGATGATGTATTCGAGATGGTACAAAGTGCAATGTTACCTGCAACTAAGCTGTTCTGAAAACTTGAGGAAAGTCTGCAATATTCTATATCCATGAAAATAAAACAAACTTTTCATGTGGACTAAACTAGGAGATGCCGTTTATTTATTGTTATAACTTCTTTCAATCTCTTACCAAGCTTTTAAATCTTTTGAGATGGGTTTGACTTCACACTCGGTACCGTTGATTCTATTAAAATAATAAGTGTGAACGCGGGCCTCATGGTGGCGCAGTGGGTAGCATGATCATTGCAAAGTGAATCATTGTCTGTTTTAGTCTGGGCCAAAATTAAGCACCAAAAATAACTAGCAATGTGAACAGACTTTCAGTCTGATGACACCAAGCCATACACTCATTCCTCAGAAACCTTTAAAACTATGCTTACTGGAAATTATTAGACCTTTTACTGTGAAATATATTTTCTATATACCTACAGTTAAGTGTTTCAATTTGATATGCTTGTATTTCCCTCAGCTAGTCCCTTTATGGTTTATTTTCCTTAAGTATTAACATTAAAAGTACATAATCAGTTAACAGAACGAATTAGCATTACTCCTTCCCAGCAAAAGCAGATGAATGATCTCATCCATTGAGACTATTGCATTTTTAAGAGGTTATTTCACTCTCGCCCCTGTGGTTTGACTTCAGCCGTAGTGAAATGTTCAAACATAACTTTCTAACTTCGCTCTGCTCCTTGTAAAATCTGACTACAGTTTAAACATTTTAATGACGTTTAGTCCTGTCAGACACACCGCTGGGACAGACTAATTGAACTTAATAGTTCCCTTACGGTCCTCTAAATGCCTGTACGATGGATCTGTCCCCAACCTGGTATAGGAAATTCTTTTAATGTATGGTATAGTATTTGTGTTCACCTCTGCACTTTGGCGGTTCTGCTTAATATATTTCCACGTGACAGGAAAGCATAAAAACACTTTAGTCTTAAGACGTAAATGACATTTCCATTTAAATAGATAGTTCACCCAAAACCTAAAATCCTGTCATCAGCTACAGTATATTTCCATCCACCTATTTTTATGCATATTTTAGAATATTTAATAAAAAAAAAAGGCTTAAAAGAAGCGCCAAGATTTGAATACATTTTGAAAATACAAAACCGAGTAGGGTAAAACCAAAAGTCTGACAAGAAAAAAAGCGCATAAACTACGAAGGAAACACATTTACTGAATACATTCCAACATGTGCATCAAAAATGTTATTTTATTTCAAAAGATCATGTGATACAATGGGCATGATGGGACAGCATTGATTTTTGGTCAGTCTAAAATCCCTTAGCTATTACCTCACAGAACTGTCTTGAGTGTCTGCGCTCCCAAATCCACCTCATTGAATCACATCAAAGTTCCTTGTATCTCATGGTGCAAGTAATTTATTACATAAAAAAGGCCCAAAGAAACGTCTACAGTACTACCACAGCAAATTCCATTTTCCTTACTGATATTTGGAGCCAGTTTATCAGGAAGTGACAATTTTGTTCTCTTTGACTCATTGGATGGAAACAAAGCTTAATTCGCAAATGTTTTATGTGCAGTTTTGCGCAAAAGTCTAATTTGCATCCTTGGATGGAAACAGTTATTTACTTACCCTACATGTTCCAAGCCTGGTTGAGTTTCTTTCTTCCGTTGAACACTAAAGAAAATATTTTCTGGAAGAAAGCTGGACACCTGTAACCACTGAAATCCTTCTTTAGATTTCAACAGAAGACAGAAAATCATAAAGGTTCGGAACCACTTCAAGGTGAGTAAATAGTGAGTATTTTTATTATTTATTTAGAGTGAAATATTCCTTTAACTGCAACATTGTTTTATTCAACGTTGTGTACACTCTTTAGTGTATCTTTGGTTTGCTCAAGTCTAACCCAATTTGGATACATTGCCTGTTGCAAGATGTTCTGTGACGTGAAAAGTTGCAGCTGCTGTTTTAATTCTTGATATGTCAACATGGCACTCACCTGATGACACTTTTTGGCAGAGTCGGCTGTGCTGAATGATGTTCTGTAATCTCCTTTTGTCCCGTAGTGGAGTTGTGGATCAAGAAGAGCGATTTTGTTCGTTCATTGCATCAGAGTTATTTTATTTATGAGAGAAAGAAATTACAGGGTCAGTGCTGCTGTGTTGGAAACAAGCCTGATGTGAGTTTGCAGCTTGGAGCAAAGAACCTTGAAAGCTGCTGAGTGTGTAAAGAGTCTACCTCATAAAATAGCAGACAAACCTACCATTACTCCCTTGTTCACCTACATGGCTCTCACTTAACCCTTCACCTCCCGTAAACGGGTAAAGAATGAAAGAAACTCAATTTAAAAAGAAAACAATGGGACGACACCTCTGATTGACGCTTAACAACAGTGGCCAATGCAGGAAATGGCTTTAGGTTGTGATGACATCAAAGAGTCCTGCCATCAGAACACCTCTACAGTCACAATGGTATATCATCATAGAGGACACTCCACCCTTCTAACAGCTACACCTCATGTTGCCCTCACCTGCTATCCGACATGAATGAGTACTTTTAAGTCAACCGGGGAGCTAAAAATGGTAAAAGACAGAACTATAGGCCCTGTTTACACCTGGTGTAGTGGTCAGGGATATTTTACCCAAAAATGTCATTTCTGTCATCATTTATCCATCATTCACTTTTATTATTCTGTTGAACACAAAGGCAAGGCAAGTTTATTTATACTTCATACACGATGGTAATTCAAAGTGCTTAACATAAACATGGATACAAAAAAATAAGAAAATAAAAGCAACCAAGAATAAAAATGATTCAAGTCAGATTAAAATATGTTAAAACATGTTTTAAGGGAATGAAAAGGACAAGAAAGACATAATAGTGCAATACCTACCTTTGCATTCAACAGAAGAAAAAAAAAATTTAAGTTTCCAACCACTTGAGTAAAAATTGTGTGGATGTCATCGTTTTTGGGTGAACAATGGCTTCAAGGTGCATTTGTGTCAGTGTGATCACAAGCAAATTGTGCTAAATACAGATATGGACCGAAACATATGGATTATAGCTGCCTGCTACATCATTTACAAATCTATGTTAATAACAAGTAGAAATGGGGCCTTGAAGTGCAAAAGAAGTAAAAGAGAGAGAGAAATCAATTTGTTAATGATAACTTAATTGCCCTTAATTGCAATCCCCCATTTTCTACATTTATTTGAAAATCCTATTTCAGCTGAAATGTTAGTAAATCATAAATAGTTTATGATCTCTTAAATCTCATGAATAAAGATCTCTTTTTTTAAATGAAACTCTCAGCAACTCTATTGCTAAAGTGAAATGATTTAAGAAAATCAAGTTAATTGTGAAAGGGAATGTACTTTTTCTATGTTGTATAAAATAAATATTTCATAAATATTTTGAAATCTAAAATTTCTATAAGACCAAAGCTAAATGTCTAACCAATGTATGTTCCAAATTTGAAGTTGATTTCACACACACAAAAAAACAACCATGTGGCTCTAACAAGATTTTGTTTAACCATTCTGTTGTCTTAAAATTCTGGATACACCGTTCACCATTCATTCTTCTTTTTCTTTCTAATGTTGGGGTCATTTTAGAAAAAAAGTCACCAAACTTCAAGATAAATAAAACATAGAGTTTTTTCTTTTTTTCTGCTGTTAAATGGTGGCCGTGTCAAAAACCTTTGGCCAGTAAGTCAAGAGGAAGGTTAAGCTGTATACCAAAAGTAGTCATCCACAAATTATTATGTTTCTCCTCTTTTGAATGAGCTGTTTGTGATTTGCTTTGGCTCATCACGTGAATTACGCATACAATGTTTGAATTGCACATACAAGTTGTGTTTTATGTGTAGTGTGTAGATGTTATTATTTATTAATGTTGTATGAATGAAATATGGTTTGTTACTGTAACTTTAGAAATGAATTTTTATTGTACCTCGTTTTTTTTTTAAATACAGCAACCCCAGCTGCCATTTTTATCAATAATTTTACAGATTTTTTATAACAGTAAAATTATTTGAAAAAAGAATAAGTTTGTCTTCAACTCTACAGCAGCTATTAATGATCCTACACCAAGAAATGCCCTTCTTTTTAAAGATATGTATTTGAGCTGCCTTCTCACACTGGACTTTCTGGGTTTGCATTTGACTCATTGAACTTTTTCAGAATTAACATATGGATGTCTTTCTCTGATACACACCTGTTAGTACTTAGGAAGCGAAGCTCACTGTCTGAGAGTTTGTGTCTCGGTCAATAGAAAAACAGTGATGGTTTATTCCAGATCTGGCTCACAGTCCGTCTCCTGGAGGAGCTTTGCATTGTTCAGATCCAGCACTATCAGCACGCAGGCCTGCATCTGCTACATTTCATATACTTATTTATTTTCTTTTTCTTTAACTATTATATGCAAGTTCCAGGTTAATATTTCCACGATATTACAATATCATACAATATTACTTAGGGTCCATAATGTTAAAAAAAATCAATTAAGTACATTTAATGTACTGTATTAATCACTTTGAACATTATAATGTGTACATCTTTACTATTTTCTGTTTTATAGTTCTAACAAATGCTTCTATATTAAATAACCTTCAAAGTACATATCTACTTTGATAATAATTTGTTCTAAAGGATTGTATTCATTAATTTACAAGTTTTACTGTATTTTACAAGTACAGTAACTGTACTATTGTTGAGAGTGAGGGTTATTTAGAATATTTGTGCATGCCTTTTTTTGTAATAAATGACTATTATTGTTGCTGTATATTGTTGAGAAGAGGGTATGTTTTGAGGTATGGTTGAGTTTAGGTCCACAATAAAATCTATATGTTCGGTTCATGCTTAATATATCTGATTTGTCCTACTCTTTGGAATATCTAATTATATGCAAATAATGAAATGTATAATATGTAATAATCATCTTAATAGTTAAATATATCAGTACCTTTAAATCATTCTAGGGTTTTGAACTGAATGTGGTGGATTTCTTTGCCACATAGTTTGACAGACCCTTTTAAAGGGTCTCTTTTTGGTGTCTGTGTCATGATGACATGCATTTGTGTTCGACTTACTGGAAAATACTGAACAGCTTTGGATTGGAACAACAAGATCCTGGCAAGGCAAGTAAATATACTAAGCAAGTAAATATCCCTTTTAAGTTTTAATAAGGGATCATTTACTAGTCCTTTAAGTGCACTTATCCACTTCTTCTTGGCAATTTAAAAAATGTTGTATTCAATTTCTGCCATTTTACCTCCACCATTGTGCTAACTTTAATTACATGCTTTAGGCTTTCCAGACTTGTCAACAAACCCACAAAATGATTCACAAAACCAAAAACTTGCAGCACTTTTTAATAGGATAAATGTAAAAAAAGAAAAAGCATTCATTATTAAACATTCAGAATCATTCAATATTTTTCATTTAAATGGCTCAACCAAAATGAAAATTGACTAACCTGTAAGTGACTGCAAAGGGGTTGTTGTTGTTGTTGTTGTTGTTGTTGTTGTTGTTGTTGTTGTTGTTGTT
>CAIGQW010054073.1:9734669-9748221 GCA_903798125.1 Danio choprae | reverse complement strand
TTGTTGTTGTTGTTGTTGTTGTTGTTGTTGTTGTTGTTGTTGTTGTTTTTACTGTTGAACACAAAATAAGATATTTTGAAGAATTTTGGGTAGTAATAAAATGACAGTTAAGTATTAGTCATTCATTTTCCTTCGGCTTAGTTCCTTTATTTATCAGAGGTCGCCACAGCAGAATGAACCGCCAACTTATCCAGCATATGTTTTACGCAGCGCACCTATAGAGCATGTCTTTGGACTGTGGGGGGAGACCGGAGCACCCGGAGGAAACCCACACGAACACAGGGAGAACATACAAACTTCACACAGAAATGCCAACTGACCCAGCCGAGGCTTGAACTTGCGACCTTCTTGCTGTGAAGCGATTGTGCTACCCACTGCGCCACCGTGAGGCCCATCAAACATTTATTTTAATATTATTATGTTTTTGTGGTGTATATTGTTTTATATATTGTTTTCCTTACATTTTTACTGCCTGCTGAAACTCACATTTTTGACAAAGCACCTGATCAAAGCCACACTACACATGCTCCAGTATCAAGATTTATTGGTTGCCTAGCAACATAAAAAGTTTAGTGCGTTGCTCTGTTCTAAAGACAATCAAAAAGGCAATGCAATGCATCTTTCATTGTCAAACCTGAAAGGTGTGTGTGATCGGGCCCAACAGCTGCTGATTTTCCAGCATTCTTCAAAACGTCTGATTTTGTATCCAACAAAAGAAGGGTAAAATTTGGAGTGTAGGGTTATTAAATGTTTACAGATTTTATTTTTTTAATTTTTAACGAACTATCCACTAAAATGGATATTACTGTACTACTGTATACTGAATAATCAAAAATGACCTATAATAAACATTTTATCCCATTGAAATGTTCTCTGTGTTATGTGTAATCATCTGTGAGCACTAAATTGCTGACTCCAATTGATTTTAACGGCCTTCAATGTTACGGCCTTCAATGTTTCAGAATTCTGAAACCTGCAAATAGTCCCGTTAAAGGGATAGCTTACCCAAAAATTGAAATTTGCTAACTATTTACTCACCCTCAAGTGGTTCCAAAGCTTTCTGAGTTTCTGTTTTCTGTTGAACACAAAAGAAGATATTCTGAAGAAAGCTGAAAACCTGTAACCAATGATTTCCATAATAGGAACAACAAACAGGTTACAGGTTTCCAGCTTTTTCAAAATTTCTTTTGTGTTTATCTGAAGAAAGAAACTCATAAAATGGTTTTAAATCAATTATGGGTAAGTAAATGATGCCAGAATTAGTATTTTTGGGTGAACTATGTCTTTAAGTCCAGTTGACTGGATGTGTTTATTTTCAGAGTCCATTTGAAAGTTTTCCAGTAATTCATTAAATTGTGCACTGCACAGTAAGAGTTTCAATTAAAGAAATCTGAAAGCAATAAAACCCGATGAAGCAGACAGCAGGCAAATCATAGATAGCTTAAACACTTGATTTCAAGCACAATTGGAAACATACCTTATAGAGATTTGCTTCAAGTAAACAAAGAAGGTAGGCAGCTGGGTAGCGTAGCAGGAATCACTCAGAGTGCATCTGTTTCTAAGTCATGCACTAATTGCATTTCTCTGCTCTCATATCCATATGCCTGTATCCTTTAGCCAATAAAGGTAAACACATAATCTAATGTAACTGCTTTTGCAGACTTAGAGATGATTACTGATCAAAGGAGAACTCACATTCACATGCCATTACAGTTGTCTAAGGATTTATATTTTAATACAGAAAAAAACCCCATTAAGTTTTCTTCCATTTCTTCATTTACTGGTATTAACCCTTTAAAGTCTGCATATAAAATAGTAGATAGATAGATAGATAGATAGATAGATAGATAGATAGATAGATAGATAGATAGATAGATAGATAGATAGATAGATAGATAGATAGATAGATTATCAGTTATCCTAATTAGTCAGTTATCAGGGGTCGCCACAGTGGAATGAACTACCAACTACTTTGGCATATGTTTTACGCAGCGGATGCCCTTCCAGCTGCAACCTAACACCATGCTGGGAAACAGCCATATACTACCTCATTCACACACATACACACACGCAGTACGGACAATTTAGTTAATCCAATTGACTTATAGCACATCATTGGACTGTGGGGGAAACCGGAGCACCAGGAGGAAACCGACACAAACACGGGGAGAACATGCAAACTCCACACAGAAATGCCAACTGGCCCAGCTGGGACTTGAACCAGCGACCTTCTTGCTATGAGGTGACATCTGACCACATCATGAAATCCACTGCAGAATATATGTTTAAGATTATAAATAAATTATTATACAATTAAAGTAACATTTGTAAACATGACAGAAATCCAAATAATTAGTTTCATCACTAATAGACAGCTTTGCTGTGTTAAATTACAATCACAGGGTCTGACCAACAAGCAAAGCAAAAGCAAAAAGGCATCCTTTTCAATGCACTGGGTGCTCCAGTTCACTCACTCCTTTTCATTCACTCCTTCAAGTGGACTATACTAATGTACGGAATAAAGAATTAGGGTATAGAGGCGATTTCGGATTCAGCACTAGCATATAGTTGGACACCAAAAAGGTCCCTCCCCCCAGACTATCTAAAGATGAAGGATTTGTTTAGATGAACCAAGGTGTCAACTGCAGCATGTGGATATCTAGAACAAAATCATGTCAGTACAGCAGGACACTTAAGTCATGTCAGTACTGCAGGACACTTAAGGTCAGCATATACATGAAGTCCATATCTAGGTCAAGCCTGAGTCCCCAGTTTAACACCTGCAATGCTGTAATATTTCTTGATTAACCAGCTGTTGAGTGTAACGGCAGCTGAATGTGGAGCAGGCCTGTCCGGTGATGGTCATTCCACAAATATGCTTACTCAGATCTAAACGTCCATTTGAAGAGCCTCTAGGGAAGAAGTGAGCTGGAGCTCTCATGATTGCAGTCTAACGGTCTGATTAGAGGGGACGCCAGGGCACGGAAATGAGAATCAAATTAGAGGGGATCTTCTTGCACGTAGAACTAAAAGATCTAATTGAAAAGATATTATGCTGGATCTGCATCTTATCCAAGTGGTGGATAAGAGCAACGGAGCAGACTTTTATGTGAACATATATTCATGATTCATAGCTATAAATGTCAGAATGTATCAGTATGATCATAATTTAGACTGATCCATAACGCTCGATGCTTATGCTTAATTATGTGTAATGCTTTTTGTTAGACTTGATGGTTGCCAGATTCCTTGATTGTTTTTGTGAATTTTGACACAATTTGAAGCCAACAAATCATTTTAATGGTTGTTTTCTCAGAGTCTTCTTAGACAACAGCTGCAAAGAACTTTGTAAATGAATTGTTTGGTGGTCAGATCTCTATAAACAGACTGACTCTTCTTGGTTTTTAATCATAATGGGGAACTGGCTTAACATTTGTTATGTCTCATCTTTGTTGCTTTTTTGGTTAGAAATGGCGTCTAAAGATCTTTATAAGGTATGTACACAAAAAAAACAAAAAACAAATCAAGAATGGCTTTGGGCATTGAACTGAAATTATTCAATGCAACGAGTGCCATGTTTTTAAGACATCAAGATGTCAAGTGAAAAACAAGAAGTGCCTCGTAAAATTTGTTGCAGACCACTGAATTCTCTTCCATTCCAGTTTGAAAGCAGCAACACATCATGCGAAAGTGTGGTTTGGCGACATGCATTGCTTGTAGTACCAGAAAATGTAAAAATATAAAGGTGGCACTTCAAGCTCACAGTGTAAATGGAACATCCTTAATAATATGAGCAAGCTGGAAAACTTCATTTGCTGGTGTGGTGCTAACTTCATATGTTCTGAGGCTGCTTTATTAGCATCAGCAAAAGCACTGTACACATAAGCAACAATTCAGATAATTCAATATTGTTCATTTGTGTACCCATATTAATTATGAGAGCAAGTTTTGGAGAAAAAGTAATGTTACAATCTAAAGTCACTTTTTAAAAAGCATCTAAATGCATGAGTTATTTTAAAGGAAAGTAATGTGAAAGTATGTGTAATGTTATTTGACTTTTTTAACTGTAATAAGGCTCAAAATTGTAATACTGAAAATTACGTTTTACCCAACACTGGGTAGATCATAACTTGGATTTATGATTTTACAGGTGTTTTCTTGTGGATGTAGTCATGAACAATGTACCAAGAATGACTTTGCTGTGATGTTATTGTAATCCTTGTTTTTTCAGAATAACTTGTTGATATGGGCTTTAATCATATTTTTTTCAAGTGATCTCAACACAGAAACTGACTGAGTATAGGCAACATATTCTCTGTTTGAGCAACACAAATATTGCACAAACCGAAAATAAAATGTGATGAACAATTCTTCAATAATTCAATTTGATCACTGTGAATCCAGTGTCCCACGTCCCAGCTGTCATTCCTTTTATAAGCCCCTATAAAAGCTACTTGGTGCTTGACACACTGACATACTCAATAGGCACCAGTAGACAAGTGAGTCATGCCCTGGCAGAAATGAAGTGTATTCTGGCATAGTTTCCAAAAGATGTCTTAGCTTTTAGAGAGGAAACATAAAACTGAAGCTCATGGCTGAAAGACAATCCAAAGATTTATCATACCATCAGCACACTGCAAGTTTAAGCACTGCCCGAGGCCTTCCTATCAGCCCATCTTCTTTGCTGAATGCAGTTTCCTTTCAAATCAGTGTAGACATTTCCAGGTCAGCGATAACATGCAGATATCATACTTTTAAACAGATGTACAGTGCATGAGGATGAATTTCACATTTGATACAAGCATTAGTTAGGTGACTTACTGTAACATGCTAAAAAGTTAAAAACTTTTTTAACTAACTAGTTTCTGTAACATGCTAAAACGTTGTTGTGAAGATTAAATGACGCCAACGGTAGAGCTAATAATTAACTTATACTATGAACCCTTTGTGACCTTTTTCAAATAAGTAATAGTGCAAACATTGTCTCCCATAAAGGTCGACCCCTGTCATCACCTTGTTATTACTCCCTTGCAGGTAAACTGACGTTAGTTCACCATCTCTTCCCCTTTGAAGTGTGACCAAGGACTTCTTATCAAAGCCTTTGCTGTTGTAAGTTCAAACATCAAGGCCATGTCCACACTAGTATTCATTTTATTTTAAAACACATATTTTCTCTCCATTTAGGCCTTTATTCCACATCGAGACTGCTTTTTTAGGAAACAAAACAGCTTTTTGAAAAAGCTCTCCAAAATTGCTAAATTTGAAAATGCTGTTTTCAAGAGTTCACACTTAGCTGATGATTGGTTATAAAGCTTGTTTGGCATGCTGTCCCGGGAGAGAGCCCTGAGCTCATAGATCCTCGAGCCCAGGGCTCCCTCCGGTTTGCAAGGCGAGAGGGGAGTTTGAGCTCAGGTAGATCTCGAGAACTCCCCTGCTGTAGTAGCTAATGAACAGATAGTGATTGCTCTTGAGATGACTATTTACTAGGAGCATGTCTATGATGCCGATTTGGATTAGTCAATTAACTTAAGTTGCATGTTTTTGGACGGTGGGAGGAAATCGGGGAACCCGGTGGAAACCCACGTGAGCACGGGGAGAACGTGTAAACTCCACACAGAAACGTCGGCTGGCTTGGTGAGCACTAGAACCAGTGACGTTCTTGCTGTGAGGCAACAGTGCTAACCACTGGGCCACCGTGCCCATCTAGGAAAGGAGGAGTAGGGATGGAAGGGGGGATTCTTCAAAACGAAGATGGCTGTGATATGGCATGAATTGGATAATGCGGGACCAGCCGCAACGATCATAAGCACGTGATCCTCTCGAAATTAGTTTATAAATAAACTTCACTTCGTGTCACAATGTGGAGGCTTTTTTTGGTCATGTGACCAATTCAGCTAATATGGTTGAAGACAGATGTTTTGGATGTTCTTCATTTGGACAGCATTGTTAAAGATTCATGTCAGTTTGTAGATGCTCCAGATTTCTTTCTTCAAAGGGCCTGAAGTGTTTACTCAGAGCTGTTATTTTGGCACATCTCCCAGTCTACTGTATATTCTCAGTCACATTTGCAAGTTTATACTCCTTATACTAGTTGCAAGCAGCAACTACTCCACCTCACTTTCTTCGACATATTGGCACAATATTTTAAAGAGCTGGAAAGTAAATAAACACCTTAATGAATGCACAGTACAGGGATAAAAGTGTTTTCTGTCATTTCACTGTGACCAAAATGACTGAAAATTATGTGAAGCAATGTTCAGTGGCAGCACCATATTTAAATTTATCCGGTTTAGTGTAGACATGCCTTAAGACATCCTAGGGAAAAAATCAAAACAGGATTGGAATCACTAGCTGTCTGGCCTTATTGCTTATTCTTCAATAAAAGTGTTTGAGAGGTTTCTTGTTTGACAAAGATGCATGGTGAATAAATCAGCAAGTACATTTAAGCCTATACATGTATGCAATATATCTGGAAGGGCATTGAAATTGAATTGAATTGAATTGGATAAGTTAGGGGTTCATTCCACTGTGGTGATCCCTGATGTATAAAAGGACTATTCATTCATTCATTTCTTTTCTTTTCGGCTTAGTCCCTTTATTAATCTGGGGTCACCACAGCGGAATGAACCGCCAACTTATCCAGCATATGTTTTACACAGCGGATGCCCTTACAGCTGCAACCCATCACTGGGAAACATCCATACACACTCATTCACACACATACACTACGGACAATTTAGCTTACCCAATTCATCTATACCGCATGTCTTTGGACTTGTGGGGGAAACTGGAGCACCCGGAGGAAACCCACGCCAACACGGGGAGAACATGCAAACTCCACACAGAAATGCCAACTGACCCAGCCGAGGCTCGAACCAGCGACCTTCTTGCTGTGAGGCGATTGTGGTAGCCACTGCGCCACCATGAGGCCCCGTATAAAAGGACTAAGCTGAAGGAAAATGAATGAATATATACACTGTAAAAAATAAAACTGAAAAAAAAAAAACTGAAAAAAAACTCAGAATAAAAAAAATGTAGATAATCTGTTAAAAATTTCTCCATTATTTCAAGTTATTACTGTCATTTTACAGATTATAACTGTAATGATACAGGTAATTACTGCAATTTTATTAAGTATTACTGCAATTATATATATTAGTACTGTCATTTTACAAATTATTACTGTAAATATATCGTTTATTATTGTAATAATACAGATTAATTAATGTGATTTTAAAGATTATTACTGTAATTATACAGGTTATTCATGTAATTATACAGATTAATGTGCTCATACAATTAATTCATGTAATTATGCACGAAATCTATAAATATTCCATAAAATTCTCCAGTTTTAACATACCTTTAAAACAGAAAAAAAATCTTTTAAAGAATGATTTTTTAAAAAGTACAAATAATTGCTGTTGTAATAAAACACTGTTAATATAACTATAAACTATAATATAGTTTAACAAATATTTTTAGGATATGTAAGTTAAACGCCAAAACAATTTGCTTGAAAAAATACAAAACATGTTTAAATTTATTATTTCTTTTTTTACAAATAACACATTTGGTCATCGTTTAACAACAAAAACAAGGTTAGTGTCATGTGAGGACGCCTAGACAACAAAGTTGAGGATCAAATAGCAGTTTATTAAGAGAATCGTCTTGCAATCAAAGGTTGAAACAGAAACAAATAGGGGCATACAGATAATCCCAAATGTAAAGGCGGCAAACAAAATAACAAAGCAAAGGGTCAAACACGGCAAGGCAAGGGAAAACGCATCGTAATGCTCACTGTGCTGAGTGTACAGTGCTTGAAGTCAGTCCATAACGATCTTTTGACAGTGTGTGTAATCAGTGAGAATTAGGAACCAGTGTGTGCGAGATGCATGCTGGGAGTTGTAGTTCGTTAACGTAGCGTGTGTGTAGTTCTCCAGCAATCCGCAGCCGCTAGATCGCTGGGGATCATAACAGTTAGCATTGCAACATTGTTAGCCACTGATACATTTTTCCATAAATAGTTTTTGTAGTGGGAATAACAGCTATTTAGAGCCATTTATACACTACGCATTACAAAAAACTAAACTCATAATAAAATAAAATAATAAAACAAGGGTGTCAAATTCAGTTTCTGGAGAGATGCAGCTCTGTGCAGTTCAAGTCCAACCCTTTGTGGGGAAAATATAATTAAAAAAAATTATAAAACAAAAGATTATATATATATATAATTAACATTTTATCGTTTACAGTGCATGTGTCACGCACTCTGCTCGCTCTTTTAGTCCCAGTCACCGCACTCAGTCACCATCCATCACACACCACGCGCATATCTTCACCAGACTACTAATCATCCACACCTGCACCTGCAATCACCCACTCACTATTTATATACTCACCTCTGTCATTCACTCACCGGCTGGAATCAAAGTCGGATGGTTCTCCTTCACAATCCTACTTGCTGTGCCGATTTCTCCTGTGCTCCTCCGTGGATGCAAAGTGCCTGATTCAGGGAATAGACATTTGTTATATTG
Source organism: Danio choprae (assembly GCA_903798125.1). Classification (NCBI taxonomy): domain Eukaryota; kingdom Metazoa; phylum Chordata; class Actinopteri; order Cypriniformes; family Danionidae; genus Danio; species Danio choprae. The sequence goes on along the minus strand of CAIGQW010054073.1, from coordinate 9,739,684 downwards.
GTGTTTGCTGAAGAACTGAACTTCCCTCACGAACTGTGTGTGAGCTAGCTTCCCCTCCGCCACATCACTCACCTGTTTCCCCTCTCTGCTGTGGTTGCATCGCACTAAATAAACCCTTGAAGTAATTCCTGCTTTGTCTCCTTTGTGTGGCTGTGACAGCATGCATTATATGCAGCCTACAAACAATAGGCTATTATTTAACACTATTAACCTCACTTTAATCCTCTTATGATTACTATCTCTAATAGTAGCTACTAAAAACAATTTGTCAGAATTTGTGTTTCCCTATTTTTACAGATATAATCTATGAATATTCATTCATTCATTTTCTTTTTCGGCTTAGTCCCTTTATTAATCTGGGGTCGCCACAGCAAAATGAACCGGCCAACTTATCCAGCATATGTTTTACGCAGCGGATGCCCTTCCAGCTGCAACCCATCACTGGGAAACACCCATACACTTCCATTCACACACATACACTACGGACAATTAAGCTAACCAATTCACCTATAGCGCATGTCTTTGGACTTGTGGGGGAACCCGGAGCACCCAGAGGAAACCCACGCCAACACGGGGAGAACATGGAAACTCCACACAGAAATGCCAACTGACCCAGCCGAGGCTCGAACCAGCGACCTTCTTGCTGTGAGGCGAGAGCGCTACCCACTGCACCACCATGCGGCCCAATCTGTAAATATTAATGTAAAATTATGAGTTACTCTGAAAATACAGAAAATTTCCTTTAAAAAAACTGAAAATAACTTAAAACCGAAATACAAGCAATAACTGTAAATTTAATGTTAGAATTAGAACAACAGATATTTCACTGTATAATGAGCAAACTGGAAAGTTCTGTAAAAAATACAGACAAGTACCTGTAAAATAACGTTTATTTTTATAGTGGATGTACTATACCTACTATCATACCCCTGTCTGTTAAGTCCACATGTCCCATTCATAAATTTATTTAGAAGGGTTCACATAGTTGCCCCCTATATGGCCGCCATGCACATTTAATGTTCACTTTTCATGAGTTCACACTGAGGCATTTTTATAGCAAACAAAAATCAATCAAAGCAGCATTACATTGCAAAAATGTGGAAAGTTTTTAGGGTGCCATTTGTTATTGGCCGAGTCTTTGCTCTCTTTCAAACGGAACAAATCCTTCTGAAGGAAATGAAAGTTTTTAACAGCTGATGGATAATTTTCACTCACAATTTTTGTGCATGTTTAATTTTGCTCTCCTACAATTCAGACATCTTACTCTGGAAGATAATCTTCATGAAGGTTTAGGGATTAGTATGTTTAATTTCCTGTAAGCACCAGACTGTCATTTTCATGCTGCTCTTCTCGTTCTTGCTCTGAAATATTGTCCATTTGCTCTGAAAAACAAAAGTAACATAGATGTAAATTATTTGATTACAAAAATAATGATATTGTTAAAGAAAACAAGATAACATATTTATGACAAGTGATGTTGTCTTGGTAATGTCAAGTTGTCATGACAAAGACCAGCTGTTAATGTTTGAGTCAAGCTGTCATAACAAACAATGTCATCTTTGCGTTTAAAATGACAAAACTGAGCAAATGACACTTAATAGATGTTGATATAAGCATGTATAAAATCTCATTCACATTCATGACGTATCATGTTATGATTATAAAGGTCTTATAAACACCCTTCAAGTAAAATGTTACTAACAACAAAATGATTCCAAACTATAGACGTGACTCCAATAAGCTGGTAACCTAAATGGTCATCATCTTTCTTTCAAAACATGTCTTGCTTTCTTGCTTAGGATTGCAGAAGCAAAAGGCCAGTATTGTGCAACTGTCTGTCAGTGTAGTGATAAGGCAACCTTATTAATGTCTGCCACAGGAGAAGATAACAGATAAAACTAATTGAATAAATTCAGATCTTATCATTTAACATCATCACACAGATGATCTAATAAACAATATATGAAACTCAGATCGCAAACCCTAATTAAATTAATCTCCCATAGGAGACCCTACTTCAGTGTGTGGATCCTGTCAAGGTCTTTTCCTATGGGGTCAAAAATGTTGTTGTTTTTTCTCCACACTCTAGACTTTCACTGCATTCCTCTAAAGGAGTCCATGTGGATTTGTTTAAAGGTGCATCTGTTAAAAACCCTAATGCCTTCATTTACTATTTGACTTTTGACTTAACACTGTGCACTTGTGTAATATCAATCTTAACAAGTAAGCACTCAGAATTTGGGAGTGCATGTTTATCCTCTAGGGAAACAGATTGAAAGTTATTCTTGGATAAACAGTCAGCAGTAGTAGAGCACTAGCATTAGTCGACCATATCCGGTGCAACCCAACAATATCTAAACCTTTCTATCAAAATCTAAGTTTGAAAAACTGTAAATAAATCTTATTTTATTACCCTTTGGTGGATGGGCTGGTCTAAAACAGATGTTAAATGATAATAGGTCTGGGATTCATTCAAAAGTGATTCGTTTTTTATTACTTTCGCTTGTAAAACAATATTTCCAATATCACTAAAGAAGTGTCCATTGTTTCTGGAGGGGGTTTCTGTCGTCAAAGACATTCTTTGAATGTGTTGTACAGCTGTTGAGATAATTATGTGAGCAGGTTTGTGTTTTAGTCATCACCGTTGCTACAGGTACTTGTTATATAATCCACACTTACAGTAGAGCAAGTTTATGTGCTTAGCATCTGTTTGTGACCTGAGCCAGACATGTTGAAAATATGCTACACAGTGTAATCTGGGGTTTCTGGGATAATCCTGATTTATATTCTCTCTTTGACCTGAGAAATTTTCCAGTCACTGGGGTTCAACATTTGCATCATTTAAACCTGGTTACCTCAGAAAGTCCTAGCTGTGAAAAAAAGGAAAAGGTTTTCACTCTTTCCAGCTCAATTTGTTTTATCCTTCAAAAGTTCACAAATCTTATCCAGGATTATCCAGACCCAGTTTGGTTATACTTTTCTTCTTCTGAATTGTTTATTAATGAGCATTCTAAGCTATTCTCGCTCAAAGGTGACAACCTGGAAGGAAAGGTATTAATTTCAATGCAATTCCACAGATGGTCTTCATTACAGTCTTTTAATACCCAAGTGTTTTAATACCCAAGTTCTGCTTGCATCTCTGGAGGCCGGATTTGTGAGAAAGGAAAATCCGTCTAGAGGACGCAAACTAATGCAAGGTCTGAATGAAGCTGGACAGATTTACATAATTGTGGGATGTCTTTAACATGTAAAAAAAGAAAAGGAAAAAGAATGTGCCAGGGCATGTTTGGTTTAGTGTGCAATCACATCCAGTAGTTTCCACATACTCCTGCCATGATTTCTAAGTAATACAAACAGTTCTGTAATTTACTGTCAACTTGTATCATAATAATCAAGACCAGGTGTTATGTCGCATCTGACAACATCTGATTTACCTATTGCAGCAAGCAGTTCATTAACAAAAGTGGGTCAAAATGCATTTGTGAGTAAACTCATGTAAAGTCTGCCTGTTGCCAATTGGATCAACAGAGGCTCATATGAGGATCTAAATGGTTGCGGTGTTTGAAAGCTCTAACCCCAACCATATAGTGAGTGCATTTAATTAATTAATATTACACAGTAGTTAAATTAGTTACACTGCAACTGAATCACCTTAAAATAAAGGGTACTTCAGTTTGTCTGAAAGTCTGAACTCTGTGGTTTTACATTCAAAACTATTTTTAAACCACTATCATTATCTTAATAGTTAATGTGCTTCACTGTTAACCCTTACTATAGATTATGCGGTAAACAACTGTAAAATATTGCTGTAAGAGGAGTAGGATTTATATGATATTGTGTAGTGTAAGAATAAATTACAGTAATTTACTTTATGTACACAATACAGGTAGTAACTGTGACAATACATGGCAAATTACTGTTCAACCATTGCTGTCCTATCTACTCTGATGCTTTGTTGCTATTTATGGAGAAGTGCATTTATCTTAAGGCAGAAATCAAAAGTGATTTAGGCATTAACACACAAGTCTTAAAGCTTCAAGCCTTAAATAAGAACCTACAATAAGTAAAATGTGTTCAAATGTTTTTGAGGGTTTCTAAAATAAGTCTATGTATTAAGTTATATTGTTGTTATCTTGAACTGTGTACTTGAAAGCTACATTGTTAGCCTCTCCTTATATAACTTCTTACATTAATTTCATTTACGTATATTTATTAATTGGACATTGCATATTATGGGCGACGCAGTGACGCAGTGGGTAGCACAATCGCCTCACAGCAAGAAGGTTGCTGGTTCGAGCCTCGGCTGGGTCAGATGGCATTTCTGTGTGGAGTTTGCATGTTCTCCTCGTGTTTGCGTGGGTTTCCTCCGGGTGCTCCAGTTTCCCCCACAAGTCCAAAGACATGTGGTATAGGTGAATTGGGTAAGCTAAATTGTCCGTAGTGTATGTGTGTGTGGATGTTTCCCAGTGATGGGTAGGCTGGAAGGCCATCCGTAACGTAAAACATATGCTGGATAAGTTGCCGGTTCATTCCACTGTGGCGACCCCAGATTAATAAAGGGACTAAGCCGAAAAGAAAATGAATGAATGAATATTGCATATTGCTAAGCAGATTTTATACACATAAAAACCATTAAATCCCAGTCTCCTCAGTTAGGTAACATGTGCACAGAAATCATCACTGGGAATCACAGACAGATGATACATATAGCCATCCACACGCAAACCTCCACTGTCAGGTCACAGGTTGTCAATTTGTTGCTAAGTATTTTTCAGAGCTTTATTCATATTAGGGACAATAGAAAAGTTTGTTGTCTTGAGATTTTTTTTAAAGTAAATAATAATAATAATAATAATAATAATAATAATAATAATAATAATAATAATAATAATAATAATAATTGTTGCTGACTTTATTTTTGTTTTTTTATAATTATTTTAAACTTTTTTATTGAGAATTGATGTGTGTACCTGTGTTTTTTTTTGACAAGCATGTTTTTAACCATATCTAGAGTA
>CAIGQW010054073.1:9713910-9734569 GCA_903798125.1 Danio choprae | reverse complement strand
AGAGTATGTGTGTGTGTGTGTGTGTGTGTGTGTGTGTGTGTGTGTGTGTGTGTGTGTGTGTGTGTGTGTTCTTTTGATATGCTTATTTGTTTTTTTTATTTGAAACTTAAAAAAACTTACAAAAATAAATGTATTATTTTGTGTTAATGAATTATTTTGTGTAACACATTGCATTGATGAGCAGCTGGATTTCACTGCAGCCCTCTTTGTGTGTTTTTTTATTCTTTCTTTTTTTTTGGTTCCTTTTTATGTTTTTAATCTTGTATATCAGGAGTCAAGTAATGCCACGTTAGAGCTTATTCAAAGGCAAGTTTTATATATGGACGGCATGGATTTAAAGGCAAAATTTTTCAGCCTCCTTTAAAATTTAAATTATTTTTTCAAATATATATTATACTTAATATCTTAAGTGATGTTTAACAGAGCAAGCAACTCTGTTAAACATCACAGTATTTCTTATAACTTTGTTTACTTTTCCTAATTAACCTAACTTAAGCTTTTAAATTGCAATTTAAGCTGAATATTAGTATCTTGCAGCTGAATATTAGTATCTTCAACATTACCTGCAGATTTCTAACAAGCCTCAATTAGTTTGATCAGGTGTGTTTAATTTGGGTTAAGACTTAACTGTGCAGACCTGTGGCCCTCAGTAATGTCAGATGAATTTATGTTTGACACTTGTGCTATATACACTGCATGGGTTGTTTATCAATTTAACCGGTTTGCTTCGTTGTAAATTATGCTGAGTTGTTTAATTTTGTTATACATTTTCTGTTGTATATTTGTTTGCTGCCAAAACAATAAAATACATTTGTCTGAAGAATTTTATAGGCTTTCTACTTTTGATAACAGTTAGGAATACAAATTTTAGTAGCACTACAATAACTACTATATATGATATACCATTAATGTGTATGCAGTATTATGCTGTGAGTATAGCACTACAGTACAGTTATTAGCTGTAAGCAGTTTCCGACATAGTTACCGCTACTGCTCTGTTACAGTAATTAACTGTCAACATTGTTGCCAGCTACTCACTGTAATGGTTCAGTTACAGTATTTACTTGGCAACACTGTTGCCATTTACTCACTGTAACCAAACCATTACAGTAACTAACTGGCAACAGTGGCAACCACTTTTGTTAGCATGTCTAGCAAGAAATTACTAATTTAATCAATTATCGATTAAATAAATATGTGGTCTCAGAAGTCTGAAATAGGTCCTAAAAAATGGCCTTTGTGCAGAAACGCTGCCTCCAGAAACAAGTCCACACCCTAAGCTTTCAGACGCAGCCATTGTTTGAATGGACTACTGAAAAACAGAAGACATTTCCTGCCTGCTGGAGACAGATGTGTCAGAGGACAGATCATCTTACCTTGATTTGCAGGGAAATGTCCATCTGAGATTTATTCATTTTTATTATTAAAAAGATTAGCAGCATTAATCTCAAAAGTTTGAGGAATATTTATCAAACCAACTCTGTGTAACAGATAATCTTGAACATTAAAGAAGTGTTGCGCATTTGTCGATGAATCATTTGTCCAAAGCTTCATTACGCGACTTAGATACGCAGTGTTTTCAAGCTGTTTCCTAAAGTTTAGCTGGGTAAATATTGACTCAGCTGAAATGCATTATAAGAGCATTTGAGGAACATCAGAACAGTTTGGAACAGGCTTTGTCTTCTCTTTAGTCTCAATGCAACAAGCAAATACAGTTCTTAAAAATTGCTTAATGTGTGAAACCTGTGTTATTTTTATTTTTAGATACCATTGTTTATCACTGGGTATTCTTAATAAAAACACTTAAAAAATAAAGGTTCTTTATTGGCATTGATAGTTACATGAAGCACTTTTAGCTTATAAAGAACATTTAAGCTTTGTCATAGAGGGGAAAAAGTTGTTCTTACTAAGAAACAAATGATTCTTTCAGATACTGTTTATTTAAAATGGACAGTTCATCCAAAAATGAAAAATCACTTGTTCAAAACCTATTTGAGTTTCTTTCTTCTGTTGAACTCAAAAGAAGATATTTTTTCCATAGTGGTCTATGGATGCCAGCAACCAACATTCTTCAAAATATCTTCTTTTTTGTTCAACAGAAGAAAGAAACTCATAAAGGTTTAAAACCAAATGAGGGAGAATAAATTATAAAGTCATTTTTATTTTGGGGTGAACTATCCCTTTAAAGGAAACCAAAATCCCATAGCATCTACCTTTTTTTGGAACCTTAATTTTTTAAGAGTGCATAATGTATTTATAGGTTGATTTTCATAAAGAAAAAAGTAGTGAAATTGAGTGTCTCTGCCAGCTTGCACAGCACCATTGAGTCAACCAGTGGGGATCTACTCTGGAAACCTGCTTGAAACTGTCAGGTTTTTTTTCCTATTTAGTGCAATAATTGTACATTCCAACTTTAAAGTTTATTTAACCATTTCTTTATAGCCTCTCAGTCTGAAGTAACTCTCCGTTGGCTGAGGTGTCCATGGTTTTCCACTCTTTGTCTGGATTCTAGCAATAGTCCAGCTGCACACAGCAGGGTTGGGAGGCTGTTTATTATACAGTCCCGTCCATGTGGAGGCCCTGGGGATCTAGGCCAGAACGGCAAGACAAAAGCTGCAATGCAACAGTTTAATATCGACACACTGAAAACCACACAGTCTGCTGTACCGAAAAGTGCCAAAAGGCTGAAATTATATCTTTCTTGTCAGTGCTTGCCTTCTAACTGTTTTCTTTTTAAGTTGTGCCCTTTAAATGTCCATCAGTGCCTTTTTTCATTAAAGCTGAGATAAGGTTGGAAATATTTCAAGAGTGATGACAGTAACAGATGCGATCAAGTTTTCATTTCAGGACTCAAAGTTTTCTTTCGCGTGCTTTGACAAATCTCCATGTAATATATTTTATTATTACAAATATGACAATGTAAACAATAGCTACTTTGCTCGTTATTGGATCATTTGTCTCACAGCTATCATGTTAACATATATGGGCAGACCACCGGTGAAAATAAACAGGGCTTCATTGTCTAGAGAATGCTGTTTATTATTAGTTGTTTTCTTCAGGTCATTCTTCGGGCAGATGGTCAATCAGAGGAGTCTGGTTAGCACAGACTGTAGTTTTTTTTTTTTTTGCTGAATCAATGCCAGCTTTGATTTTTTTCAGTGGATATCAGAAGGAAACTGATCTGGGAACAATGCAAATGGATGACTGTCACTGTTTGATTAATACAGGGGGAAATGAAAAACACATTTTAATGTCTACATATAAGAAAAATGGAAATGAAGAAGCTAGTAAAATGTCATAGATCACTAAGGTAGGTAGGAGGAGGTGCTAAATTTCAGTGCCACTGGTGATTTGAGAGAAAATGTACTCAAAACCATTAGCAGTGTCAGAACAGTGTTAAACTGTTTATTTATTTATTTATTTAAATACATCTCATTAAATGTTATGGGAAAATTTATATTTTTCTCTATTTTTAACCAGGCTGTTGAGTCATTAAAAGTCTCAGTAAAACATCAACATATGGTATATCTACCAAACAGTGTAAATTAAATTGTAAAGGGCAATAAATTGTAACCGTTATGTTATTTGGTGTAGCTGTTCTCTTTTATGTCATATACACTAGAACTCATCCAACTACTTGAAAAAAAATCAGAATAGGATACAGTTACCAATAACATTTGTTTAAAAAACTACTATAAAAGACATACAGTACATGTATTCACACAACAACATGTAAATTGCCTACTAGCCAGTATAGTAATGACAAACAACAAATAGGTCAATTTAAAAAATGTTGGTAATTGCTTTTAATATTGTAGTAATGATCATTAATATTGATTAATATAATACATATTAATGTGTGTATATTTATATTCATTTATTTATATTAACCTGTTTTTTGGGTAAAATCCAGCACATGCTCAAACCAATTTCACATTTCACTTCAATCTCAAAAACCAAAAGATATTTAATTTAATTATGGTGGGAATTTCTCCCTTTATCTTCCACCCTGCTCCTGGATAAGAAGACTTTCTTTGATGTAAATTAGGAAGGCTATTTATCAATTAGCATCACAGACCTATATTCAGTATATATAGCAAAAATAGATAACACTTTACTTTAAGGAGTGTTCACCAGACTGTCATGGCAATATAATAATAATGACATAACACATTTCATGAATAAACAGGAGATTTTATGCATGCTTATGACAACTGTCATTAAGTGTCATTCGCTCAGTTATTTTGTTTTAAATGCAAAGATGACATCGTTTGAGATGTCTTTGTTATGATAACCTGACATAAACACATAAATCACAACCTGTCTGACTTTTTCAAGACATCTTGACATTACCAAAACAACATAACTTGTCATAAGTCCATCATAAACATGATTGCTATGGGGCTATTATTATTGTCATGAATATCTATATATTTTTGTTCACCTTTTTTAGTAAAACAAACTGAATTTATTAAAACAATTATCAGTAAAAGTTTCAGAACTCTGTCTCTAAATAATATTAGAACAGCCTCATTAATATTTAATGACATTTACCTATTATTTTAATGACAAATTAAATTTTCTCCACTGTAGTTGAGGTAATGAAACGTATTAATTATGCTGTTATTCAATTTACGACAGAAATATAATGGTATCATGACAATCATGTTTATGGCAGATTTATGACAGGTTACAGTATGTTGTCTTGGTAATGTCAAGTTGACATGACAAAGACAGTGGCAGTTTATGATGTATTTGATTATGTCAAATTGTCATAACAAAGATATTTGGTTACCTTTGCATTTAAAATGAAATAATGAGTGTATGAGACTTAATGACAGTAGGAATAAACAGGCATAAATCTAATTTCTATGCATGATGTGTCATTTCATGTCTTATAAACACCTCTTTCAAGTAAAGTGTTACCCAATAAGAATAACATTTATATGGATCCTGCATGAATCCTGAAATCTGTTGCTATGGTAAGTATCATTAAGATCTCAACTGCCTGAAACAAAGCTTTTACTACACCTGAAAAGTATTTGCAAGGAGAACATGCATGGATTAGGTCATTTCCATGTCACAGGAACCACCGCTTAGGGACCACTAGTAACATGTGCTAACCAGGTGGACGGCCCTGCACTGCGAGACTGTAGATTTATTGTAGAATGGTAGCTACATTCGCTTTTAAAACAGTGTCTGGAAAAACAGGTGCAAGCTTTGATGCCTCCCACTACACCAAAATATTATTAATCCAGTGTGAGGTTGTTGGTAAAGTGTGTGTACACCCTTCATTTTAAATCATACCAACAGAGATCTTTGATCATAGTCTTAACAAAGCACCTTTGACCTTTCAACCTGTAAATTTGTTACATCTTCAGCCTCCCTGTTATTAAATTGAATTATGTGTCAGACGTAACATATTTACTACAAGCTTAAAAGAAACATCAGTCTTTTTAAAATGTCAAGTAGTCATGCATTAGTTGTTGATTGAATGTCATTTATAAAAAGTGCAGAACTTACAGTACTTTGAATGTTTTCGTTCATAATTGCTAGAAACTTTAACAAATAATTATAAAGAAATTACAAATAACATGTTTAATAAGTGCCAATGATAATAAAAGAAACAATACGGCAGAAAGATTTGTAAACATCAAGACATTCTTTACAAATGTACTCTAATAATCTTGTACGCACAACTTCTGTACTCTCATGACCAGCTAGTTTCAACCTGTAGAGTTGATGCAATAAAAAGGTACACATAATGCTATACATAGCTTTATACTTTAGTCATACATTTAAAAGATTTGGAAAAAAAGTGATGTTATACAAGTGGTGTTATACTTATATATCATACAGCATAAACAGACAAATGTGCAGTGTACAGTGTATGACAGGATTTAAAAGTTATTCTGTCATTAAATGTGTGACATGTGGAGGTCACAGAACATTAAATGGGAATTAGTTCAGCATTTTGTTTGAAGAATGTATGAACGTGCTTTCACCTTGGAAATGTTTTTGATTACACCTCTAACAATGCCCTGATTGTGAATTATGATTAGAATTTCTCTCTTTTTTTGTGTGTTCTTAACCTTTCGACAATAAAATCTGAACTGTAATTTCATAAATCACATTCCAGCGCTGTCAAAACACCCTTGAGTTCACGCAGATCCACAAAAATAACTAAAAGTACTGTTCATGCTATAGGCCAGTAGTTGGAAATTGGTATTTTAAGCAGCCCACATATTGTCCTGTACAGTTTGCAGTTGTTGTTAATGTAGTCACATATATTAGACTGAACATGTAATAAAAATGTCCATGGCGTCAAAATCAAGTTTTTGTAGTTTACAGATTAAGGCAGATTAGCATTTTCAAAAACGTACACATTCAAAGGTTGGCCCCTACAGCACATTTTTTAGTATGAATAAAAAGATACAATGCATAAAAAAAATAAAACTTTCATTTTGGTTGAAAACAATGCCTGTGTTGACTTGGGTCTCAAGAACCATGTCCATCTACCTTTTGTATAAACATCAGGACATCTTTTAGGATTCTTTATTGAATAGAAAACAGCATTTGTTAAAAACAAAGGATTTGCAGTTGGAAAAGAATTCACTGTGATTTTTTTGTATCCTTGTTGGTTCAATAGGCCAATTTCACAAGAACCGGAAGCCCGTCGCCGCTGAGTAAATTTACTTCCTCTACAGTGACAACTAACGCTTTTTATGCCGAGGAAACATGGAAAGATTCTTCACAACATCTCTCTCCACTCTGCCGCAAATTAAGTTTGAGGACATCAGTCGAATTGTTGCAGAAAATTCTTCAACTACAGGGTCGAGACTGAAGAAGAGTTACAAATTCTTTGTTGAAGAATTTATTCATGGATATCAGGGTAAGTTTTGAATCAGCTACTATCGCTAGCATATCGTTAACGTTAGCATGTTTTAATAAAGTTACGGTTTTTCTAAATATGTTATATGATATATGTTGATTACAGATATGTTGACCTATTTTCACTGTTTATGCATGCTTTGTCAAATGTAGTCGACAGCACGGTGGTGGTCAGAGCTAGATGCTACCGGTCAATGAGGAAAAACGAGGAACCCCACACACTGGAGGTTATATGTAATCTGCCGGTTGGCTTATGATGCAGATTAGCTATCATTGTTCTCATAGAAAGTTCAATTATTTTTTAACATAACTGCTGTTGCAGTTTTTAAGTGTTCTGGTGTAATATACTTCGCTTCTGTGGTTGCAGGCTAATTGCAGGTTTTCCACTGTTGTCATTTTTCCGGTGTTAACACTAGAACTACCGAGACGGTAATTTTAACAGCTTCTAATGTTTGCAATTGAATAATTTTGTTGAATTAAAACACACATTTATTGTTCTAAGACTTTCATTAAATATGAGACCGGTCAGAATGACTGCTCTGGTCATTCTAGTAGTTATACAGTTCTGGTAGTTCCAGTGTTAATACAACAGCACTTTTTCAGTGTTTAATATTGTTCCTGACTCGTAGTTTTAAAGTACATTTTGTTTTTTTTACAGATGTTTTTGGAGTCTCGTGGAGAGCCTAGTATCTATCTATGGTTTAAACATTGCTGCATTAGGGTTAATTCACACAAATTATATTACTAATTACTCGCCTTGTTACTCACACCTGTGAACTAACCCTTTAAAATTGTAACCATGATAGAGATAGAGATAGAGATAGATGTATATGTGTATATATATGTATGTATATGTGTAACTAATTTTATATTGTTTTACAACTATCTATTTTTAAAGTACTGTTGTAATTGTAAACTTTCATAATGTATCACTTCAATTTTACAATTCTGTATTAATTTTGAAATCTAACAATGAAATGTGTAAAATAACAACTGGACAACAGAACAACTGTATGATGTATGTTTATTTTGACCAATAACAATTATTAAAAAAACGAAGTATTTTCAATTTAAACTGTCCTTGTTATTTTTTTGTTCAATAAAAGTAACAAACGTCGGCCCTTCATCTCTTCTAATAGCATATACCCACTTTTGTCTTTGATGGTCATTTGTTGGAAAATCGTGAACTCAAATACGGTGGTTTTTGTTTCGAATTGCTGCACTTAGGTACACAGCAGAACGCCTTGGTCCTCGACTGTGCTGCCATTGTTTTTACCGGAAGGAACTTTACCCAGGGGCGGCCATAACCGGAAGTAACGAACGCGGAAGTGTGAAATTGGCCCATTACATGTGTGTTGGTATATATACATGAGAAATATTCAAACAATAATATCTGTTGTTAAAGACGCCATAAAAAGAATGATGAATACACTGCCTCATGAGGTTCTCAAACAATGCTGGTAATTATACGTTGCTTTCATTCTTGTCTTATCATGATCACAATCTCTGTATGCTCAGTACCCCTGTTTCCATCACAGAAAATGACTGCAACTACATGTCAATTTCAAGCAGGTGTGCTTTTTGCTTGAAATGATGTGACGTGATGTATGGAATCTCCCTTGTGGGCAATAACATGGTCAGGAGCTTGTGACCTTTGCCCTTGCCAGCCCCCTTCATTTTCTTCTCCAAATGATTCACATGCCCTGTGAACTCAGGGGACTGCATGCATCGCTTTAGAGTATGATCAGCATGTGTGTGTGTGTTTGTCTGCAACACACGGCATGGTGGATCGAGAGTGAGAAAACAAGGATTTGAACCCTGTGTAACCTTTTATAAAGACAAAAACTTTTAAGGGTCAAAATAGCTTGTCACGGAAATAGAGCATTGGGGGATGCAACAACTTCAAAGATACTTTAAAAACACTGTGCACATACATGTTAGTAGACTATACTATGTTTTAGAGATTATTATATTATTACAACACACACACACACACACACACACACACACACACACACACACACACACACACACACACACACAAACAGGAAAAACAAAATGAATACTCTTGGCTCTTGAAAATACAAGTGCTTCTTAATGTCTTATAAGAGGCAAAATGATCGGTCTGTTCAAGAAACTGAACATTATTTAGTACAACCCTTTTGCCTTAAATCCTCACTGTTTGTTCCACACTCAGGAGTGAGACATTAAGTAATCCTTTTCATAAAGTAAAAAATATGTATTATGCCTCATGTATTAATTTTGTTTTGCCACCACGATTTCAGCTAAAATCGCCTGTAATATTTTACTGATGAGGGGAAAAAAGTCAAGTTTGACAGCCTGGGGTAAATAAACAGTAAAAAAAACTATCTATCTTGGGCGAACTATCTCTTTAACATTACCTCTTCTTCCCTGGACTGCACATGTGCTTTTCAGCAGCTCTCGGTGTCGTCCAAAACATTACTTTCAGGAACGCGTGTAAAAGGCTCACAGTCAGTCACTCCCCCGAGCCCCCTCTCTGCGCGCAGCCGCGTCCACGCGCGCGCCACCGCCAGCTGAAAGTTCCATTCTAACGTTTCCAACATTACGCGCAGCTTCACAGCTGGAGTCTCCGGTGCGCTTCTCAAATATGGCCATTTTCTAAGATTTTGGTGACTTATTTGGGAATACTAACAACTGCATCGTTCTTGCATTAAGAAGAAATTTCATTTTCAGCTTTTTCATCGTTAAGTGAAGAATTTGCTGTCTGAGGTAAATGGACTACCACTTAATCTCTGACGATACAATTCTGAGGAGTGATGTGGACCAAAATCATGCCGGAGTTTAGGAAAACAATCTCTCTCTAAAAATAAGGTTTGCTTTTTCCTCTTTTAGTTGAATGAACTCAGAATTGCTGCATCTCTTTGAACTATTTTGGCTATATTTAAACATTAGAAGCAATTTTATTGTTAGATGATACCAAGTTGAATACCACGTTTTAAATGTGATGAATTGTTCAGTAATAGGCTACATTCAAACATGCAGACATCTCACTGGGTTAAAAAAAAAAAAAAAAAAAAAAAAAAAATTCTAATTTTTTTTTTTTTTTTTTGCAATAAACTGTTGCGACTTTTTGCAGTTGCAAGTGGTTACGGCTGTGAAGCTGAAGATGGGTCGCTATCACGCTCAGGTTTGGATAATGCTGGTGTTGATAGCACTGCCCGTAGCGGTACGGTGTTGCCCGCGGCCATGTGCGTGCCATCAGCCCGTAGAGGTGCATTGCACGTTTCGCTCCTTACTCACGGTGCCTGCTGGCGTGCCCAAACAGGTGGAGCGAATGAATTTGGGGTAAGAATGAGTGTGCTGTGCCATGAGATTATTTTCCTTATACAATGCTTTCTCATTTTCTTCTTTTGATATCAGCTTTGTTAAGAGAGCACTTTAATGCGCTCACTTAATTGATTATCATACAGGGCACCGTAACATGCTGAAACTGGATATTATCACTCGTTGTTTTAAACCATTTAATCCAAGGGTTCATCTGTAGGTTAGTGGGAATTTCCCTTGGTGATGTTAAATGCCAGGAATATTTAGACATTTTTACAGGTGACTTAAAAATATGCAGGACGGATTTGATTAAGGAAGACAGTTTTCTTTGCAGTAATTATATTTCTATATTTTATATTATGTGGTTTCTATTATCGACTGTTAAACATAGTATTAAGGTTGTTTTTTAAGTCTTTTTTTAACATTAAAAAAGTATACAAAATAACAAATTTATGTTTTAATCCACAAATTAATTCAGTTGTGTACATTTAAACATAAAACACATATATAGGACAAGTGTAAGAAAAATACAACTTTCCTATGAACAAAGGTTAACTTATAGTTTATATCCTAGTTGACTTATGCCTGTATGTATATCAGTGTGTTTTTACCCAACAGCAATTAGAATGTGTGGTAAAATAACTGAACATTTTCTTCACTAAATTATCTAACGAATAAAGGCCTTTGAAACCAAAATACAAAACAACTGAAACAGAAAATTGATATTTATTTATTTATTTAGACTTTTAACTGAAAAACGTAGTTACAGATATGTCTTTATAAAACTATAGGTTGCTGACAACCTACTACTTTGGTGAGATTCTGAAATGCTAAATTGACATGACATTGACATTGACATTGTCTTTAAGCAGTTGTTCAATTGATCAGTACCTGTAACAAAATATAAAAAGTATCCAAAATATTGAACCCCAGAAAAATGAATTGTAGCACAATTAAATATCTTATTATCCCTTTCTTTTGTTCACTTAGGTTTAATACTATAAATAAAATAACTTACAGCTCTTTTGCTGGGTTACGAAAAATGGAGCTTCTTTTAATGCATGGAAATAATGTGCATCAGATTCCTGATGGAACATTCCGTGACCTCATATCCCTTCAGGTACTGTCAATTTTCTTCCTTCAGAAACCATTATTTCTGTGCTACTTTTGTTTGCAGTGATGCATTATATATTTATGGAACAGCTTTTGCAATTAACTGATAACAAATTTTAACACTGTTATATAATTGTAATATAAATTAAGACGATATATCCATTTAAATGCTTCTTCTCTTCAGATGCTGAAACTAAGCTATAATAAGCTGAAGTTATTAAGCAGACAAACCCTTATGGGTCTCTGGAGTCTCACTAGGTTGCACCTGGATCACAACAGACTTGAGTTCATCCACCCCAATGCATTCCAAGGTCTCACAAATCTTCGCCTTCTCCATCTGGAGGGCAACCAACTTCAGCAGCTCCACCCGGCCACCTTCTCCACTTTCTCTGTTCTTGGACACTTCCCAGTGTCAACCCTGAAACACTTGTACCTGTCAGATAATATACTGACCACACTGTCACAGAAGATGCTAGCAAGCATGCCCTACCTGGAGAGCCTCTCCCTGCATGGGAACCCCTGGACCTGTGACTGTCGCATGAGATGGTTCAAAGAATGGAATAAAAATTCACCAGGTCATTATTATCATGATTGACAATAATACTGATGTTCTATGAGGATATTCTAATCAGGGGAACATGATATTGTGATCATTATTACAGATTATTATTATTATTATTATTATTATTATTATTATTATTACAGATAATGAGAGTATTTCATGATTTAATTTTCTTTCACTGATTGTCCACTTTCTTCTAACCTCCACCTTTTTTTACATTTTTTTTCCAGGAGTACTGAAATGTAAGAAAGACAAAGCCTATCCAGATGGCCAACTATGCCCTTTGTGTTTCTCCCCAAAACAACTAAAGAAGGAACAACTCCAAGAATTGGATAAACCCACTTGCAATAGTCCCAGCATCAGCATTTCTAATAGAGCTATTTATTCAGAGGACACAGAAAGTGACCTCTTGACAACGGATGAATTTCGTCAGCCCCTTGGCAATATTTCCCTCGGCCTGTCAGATGAACATGGACATCAAGTAGACCTGGAATGCCTTGTAATTGAGCCAAAAGAGCTTACTAGCATAGGCTGGGACTATGTTAATCAGTACCAAATATCAGTAAATTTGACTCTTACATTAGATTTGAAATGTGCTATTGAGAGGTCTAGTTATGAGAGGCTGTGGCGATTAATTGCTTATTACAGTGATGTTCCAGCTCACCTTCGAAGGGAAATTATGCTAAGCAAGGACCCTTATTTGAGCTACAGATATCGGCAAGATATTGAAAGGGATGCTCTTTACTTCACAGGAGTAAAAGCCAACATTGCAGCTAGCCCACCTTGGTTAATGCAGTCATCAATGGACCTCCAACTAAACAGACTTCAGTCAACAAGTAAAAATGTTCGATTAATTCTCAGCACCTATATGACTGATGTAATGGAAAGAGAAACCATAAGACAGCAGAGTCAAGGCTGGGTTATAATTGAGTCCAAGAATGACACTAGAACAATGCAAGCTGCTGTCGTGGGAAGTCCTGCTAAAATAAACTGTACCATTCATAGCTCAGGGAATGAGTCAGTAAAATGGATGCTTCCTGATGGCTCTACTATAAAAACATCTTATCGCAATAGTGAAAACAGGCTTTCAGCATCAAGTTCTGGTCTTCTTGAAATCAAGTCCCTTGATCATTCTGACTCAGGAGTGTATTACTGTATTGCACAGGTTTCAGACGACCTTGCTGTCTTCCCTTTCCGCTTGACAGTGGAGGAATCCTCCAGCCCACCTCCTGGAAGTGAAGGAATAAGAGAGCCAGTTACAGGATTTACAGGTGAACTTTTCTCCCTTCCATGTGTCGCCACTGGATCACCTGATGCTGATATACACTGGATTCTCCCTAATGGCAGCATTGTTAACAAGTGGGTAAACATTTCCAGGATATCTTTGGCTTCAAATGGATCTTTGGTTATTCGAAACAGTCAGCTTTCAGACAATGGATACTATAAATGTGTAGCAGGAAACCAGCATGGGATGGACACTCTGGCAACAAAGGTCATAATATCAAGGCCACCAGGGATACCAGCCTTACGGAAGTACTCCAGTAGCCCTCAACCTGCTGAGGGAGTTTCAACCAAAATAAAAGTTCTGATGACAAACGATATGGAATCATCTGGGGATAATGAACCTGAAGAGTTTTTGGAGAAAGCACTTGCAAAGAAAGTAGATTTACCAAATCGACGGAGGATCCCAAGTATGGGAATAAGAGGAGGCCATCCATCTAGAAATTCCTGGAGACACCCTTCTACACAAAGAAGGAGAGTAGGTACACCAGTGATTGACAGGGCTAACACTGATTCAAGAAGAAGAATTAGCATGTCAAAGAACCAAATAGACCCAAAACACTGGGCAAGCATTTTGTCAAAGGTTCGCAGTGGTGGAACAGGTCCAAAAACAACTACTCCAAACTATGCTCTGACCAGTACAAACAAAATACAGGAGTCAGAGCAAAATACAAAGCAGTCAGAAATTGTTAACAAGATTGAAGGATCATCTACAGAATATACAACAACAAGACCACCAGTAAATGATGTATTGTACTCAGTCACAATGTCACAGATGCCCATTGGGGCTACTGAGTTCAACTTGGATATAAGGGCTCTGGATTCTGAGAGTACAAGACATGTTATATACCAGATAGCTGCTCCTGAAACTGATCCAAATTCAGATTTGTTTACAGATATCACACAACCCACAGTTGGACCACAGATGACCCGATTTAGTGTGGGAGATTCAGGGATTTCAAAAGGAGTAGCAATGAGCACTGTGTGGAGCACAACATCATATGGAACCCATTTACAGGAAAACCAAAGCCACACAATGGATAGTGGCAGAGTAACTGAAGCAGTTCAACAGTTTGATGGCAAATATGACGTAGAAAACAGAGTTTTGCAAAACCCAGAGCATGTGGGAGAGGTCTATCAGAGAAAGACAGATCACAGTTTAGCATCAACCACAGCAAAAGCCATTACAGAGCCAAGTAAAGAAACTGCTGTGTACTCATTAACTGAAACTCTAACTACAATTAAGCAAGGACCACAAACTCTGCAAAAGCACATAACTCAAGAGATACATGTCTCAGAAATTCCACTGATTCTTACTGTGACACCAACCACCAAACCCACTTCAGGACATAAAGCAACCTTTACTAATTCACTTAATGTTTCCTCCTCACATGCTAGGAACACATCCAGTTTGAGGAGGAAAAATGGTGGAAGACGTAGAAAGACTAATAGAGTTAAAACTAAGACAAACAATTCTAAATCTTCACTATATATCACAGATGTCACCCCACAGCCCACTTTTTCAAATTTAGAGGTCACAAATGGATTTACAGTTGTTACTAAGACAACTGCCTCCTCAAAAACTAAAATAGAAACTCCACAGGCCGAAAGTGTAGTGGCCAAGATGAATACTACTGTTCCAATAACTGACATTCAACCACCGTCACTAGGCAATATGACTCATGAAAAGATCATAAATCTTTTATACAGTGGCAGGAATCGCAAAACTCATAAATCTCTATCCCAAGAAAAAGATAGACACTCATCTAATGATAAGTCAGCTAGGGAATTTAAAAGCACTACAGCAGTACCAGTTTTTCCATCAACGTTCAGTAATTTTGAAAGAGAACAAGAAAAAGAAACTACATTGAATGGGAAAAAATCCAGTGTTTCCCACCATCTTCCACCTCTAAAGGCAACCATTCATGAGGAGTTTATAAGCATCCATGCCCCTGCACCGAAAATATTTGAAGAGACTCAACAGGAAATAATTACAGGAGACCCCAGTTCGGGACCAACATCAGACTACTTCCATGCACTATTAGACGAGTTTCTAATTGAAAGTCCAGGAAAGACATACAAACAACATAATCTCACAAAGACACAAGAAATCATTCCTCCAGACAAAGAGCTTGAAGGAAGTTTTCCTGTAAAACAATTATCTTCATTATCCCCTAGTACCCAATATGACATTGTCAAAAATAATTTGGATTTCTCACAAGGTTCGGCTACATCAGTCACTCCAGTTTTTGAGGAGGCACATAAGAGTTCAATATTAGTTCTTGAAACAACAAAACCAACCAGGTTTCCTACTGTTAGCATTCATAACAGAGAAGATACTGCTTTATACATGAATCCACTGTTAGAAAATGCTAACATGCCAGTTTCAAAAGCTAACATACTTGCAACACCAACAACATCTACAACAGCTATCAACCCTCCTACAGTATATACATATATGCAATACCCTACTATACCTACTTCTGAAACCATTTTAGAACCATACAATGCAAATCACATTCCTGACAATGACAAAAATAGAGTTGTAACCGCAGGTCAGGAGAACATTAGTAAGATAGAACTTAGAAAAGCATACATTTGGGCAAGGCCTCCAGTCACACAATTTCCTTCTCAATTAACCAGTGCCTCTAAGGAGATAGGATCTCAAAAATTAGGGGAAAACATCCACAAAAGGACGACAACAAAAAGGCCCACAACTACACCACTTAACTCAACTTTAACAACATCTGTACCCCTACAAAAACTTCCTGGCAGGCTGGGTGTTCAGAGCAGAGGAAGCTCTTCTGTGCATTACGCAACATCAGAAGGACTTCAACAAAGACCAACAGCATTGCCTGTGGGCAAAGGCCAACCTCAGATTACCAGCACAAACATTAGATCAGTAACAGCACATGCTGAGACTAATGCCTATTTACCATGTATGGCTGTGGGGAAACCCCGTCCCTTCATTTCCTGGACTAAAGTATCTACAGGTAAGGCTTATACTTTTAAAATAATTTTATGATGACATTTCAATGCACAATTTTATGCATAGATTGAAGCATAGATAATGTAGCTCTGAAATTATTCTGTTTTCCTGCAGGAGCTAGTATCACACAGAACACCAGGGTTCAGAGATTTGAGGTCTCCTCTAATGGTACGCTTATAATCCACAAGGTAATTCCTCTGGACCAAGGCCAATACCTCTGCAGTGTCCAAAACCAGTTTGGAGAGGACAGGATTGTAGTTAATTTAATTGTTCTGGCTGAGCATCCTAGAGTGCTACAGCCTCGCTATAGAGAAGCCACAGCATACCTTGGAGAAACTATTGAGTTTGAATGTCAGTCAAAAGGGCATCCGCAGCCTCGAATCACCTGGGTCTTACCTAATAAAGAAATGGTACATTCAAGTGGACCTACACATGGCACTCCTGAACACATGATCTCAGTCTTACCTAATGGCACACTTCACATGAAGTCCATTAGTCAGATGGATCGAGGAATTTATAAATGCATTGCTAGCAATGCTGCAGGTGCTGATACCATATCTGTTCGGCTGACTATTGCTGCCTTGGCACCCATCATTCAGCAGCTAAACCTTGAGAATGTTACTTTTCCAGAGGGAAGCACAGTCTACTTTAATTGCTCAGCCAGGGGTGCCCCTCCACCTTCTATTAACTGGATCACACCTGATGGCATGCAGCTTCGTCCCTCACAATTTATTAATGGACGTAACTTGTTTGTTTTTCCCAATGGGACACTCCATCTTCATAGTCTCTCTCAAACAGATGCAGGGAGGTATGAATGCTCAGTTACTAATGTCATCGGCAATGCACGAAGGGCCATTATTTTGACTGTAAGGAAGTCCATGAAGTACGCAAGAGCCAAGATTACATTCTCATCTCCTCAAAAAACAGATGTAGTCTATGGAGGCAGGTTGCACCTGGACTGTATTACATCAGGGAATCCCGAACCCAGGATCATCTGGAGGACTCCATCTAAAAAGCTTGTGGATGCTCACTACAGGTAATATAAACACTTCACTGAAGCACATCTCCTTTGCAGGAAAGCACATTCTGGGTTTATACAAAAATGTGCACATATCTGCTGTCTTTCTTTCTTTGAGGCATGTACGTAGACACAGAGTTTCATAAGTTTACACCTTGTTTTGACTGATCAGACATGTTAACGTTTGCATGCAAATTAAACACTAATTGCTCCTCTAACAGAAGGGTTGTTTTGATTTAAAAAATGTCAACCATCAAAAGTGCAACAGTAAATAAAAAGCAAAGTAAACAATTACATTGCATTGAGCAAATTACAGTTACTCAGTAATAATAATAATACTTCTGTATGTTTTTGTATATTTCAGCTATGATCCAAGGATCAAAGTGTCTGCCAATGGTACACTGTCCATAATATCTGTGACAGAAAAAGATGACGGTGAATACCTCTGTGTTGCTCGCAACAAAATCGGGGATGACTTTGTACCCTTTAGGGTCAGCATCATGGCAAAACCTGCTAAAATTGAGCAGAAGACAGAGGCTGATAGAAAGGTGATGTATGGAAGTAACCTAAAAGTTGACTGTGTAGCATCTGGATTACCTAACCCTAAAATTCAGTGGGCACTGCCTGATGGTACTATGATCAACAGTGTCATTAAGTCTGAGCGTAATATTGGCAGCCGAACACGCAGGTATGTTGTCTTTGACAATGGAACACTGTTCTTCAATGAAGTAGGGATGCATGAAGAGGGTAACTATACTTGCTATGCTGAGAACCAAGTTGGAAAAGATGAGATGAATGTGCATGTTAAAGTAGTTGCAGATGTTCCTGTGATTGTGAATAGGACACAAGATGTTATCAGGGTCCTCTACGGAGAATCTGTGTCGCTGCAGTGCAGTGCCAAAGGTGACCCAACACCCCTTGTATTGTGGTTCTCACCCACTAATAGAGCCATCACTTCAGCTTCAGACAAGTATTTTATACACAACAATGGGACTCTAATTATTAAGAAAGTTCAGAGATTTGATGGTGGGAACTATATATGTCTTGCCAGGAACAGTGCAGGACAGGATCGCAAAGTGACCAGAGTAGAAATCCTTGTCTCTCCACCTGCAATTAATGGCTTCATAGGCACCACAAACTCCATGAGAGTGTCTAGTGTAAGAGATCAGAGGAAACTGATTGACTGTGAAACTACTGGTACCCCTGCCCCACGTGTCATGTGGGTTCTTCCTGAGAATGTTGTGCTTCCTGCACCATATTATGGGAGTCGAATGACTGTACATCGCAATGGCACTTTGGATATCCGTTCAGTCAGAATGACAGATTCAGGTCAGTTAGCCTGCGTTGCTCGTAATGAGGGAGGCGAAACAAAGTTCATTGTTCAGCTTCATGTAACAGATATTTTAGAGAAGCCAAAACTTAAGAGTCCTAAAATGGAGACACTTTTACTGACTGTGGGCAGGACCATAAACCTAAACTGTTCATTTGAAGGTTCACCAACCCCACTGCTAATCTGGATCCTTCTAAATGGCTCCCCACTTCAAAGTGGCGCACAATTCAATAAATTCCTACACAAATCCGATGGGACTTTGGTCATCAGTAATCCTGCTCTCTCAGAGGCAGGCACATATCGTTGTTTGGGACGCAATGCTGCTGGGATGGTTGAAAGAACTGTTACATTAATACCAGGGCACAAGCCAGAGATCAGTAACAGGTATAACTCACCTGTTAGTATCATTAATGGGCAGAGTTTACATCTGCACTGCTTGTCAAACACTGACTCTGTCCACCTCACCTGGACCCTGCCAAGCGGAATGATCTTAAACCGACCTCAGAGAGCAGGTCGTTATGCTGTTCTTCCCAATGGAACCCTTTCTATCCAGCAGGCCTCTGTTCATGACAGGGGCTCATACACATGTAGGGCCTCAAATGAATATGGCAGCTCCCTGCTATCTGTCCCAGTCATCATTATTGCATATCCACCGCGTATCACTAGTGGTCCGGCTTCTGCTACCTATGCCAAAAGAGGAGTAGCAGTACAACTTAATTGCTTGGCCATAGGTATTCCCAAAGCAGAAATAGCATGGGAAACCCCCGATCGAACACGGCTTGTTGTCAGCTCCCAACCACGGCTTATTGGAAACAAGTATCTCCATCCTCAGGGTTCCTTAATCATCCAGAATCCTACAACAAGAGATGCAGGGCTGTATAGATGCACAGCCAGAAATGTAGTAGGGGTTGACACAAAGGGTACATACCTTTATGTGTACTGAAACACTAAGGACATCTACACATCTTACGCCCAAGGAACTGCGACGTTGAGCTGAAACACGGCTTGATAGTAATAGCATTTGTCAATGTGAAATATAGAATGAAATCAGATCCACCAAAAATATATAGATAAAAATGGGTGCTATTGTTTTGAAGTTTGCAAGTGAAATATTGTGAAATGTAAACAAACAAAAAAAAAAAAGTTCTATACTTCAAAAGCTTGGTATGAGATTTTTCCACTTTCACTGTTTGACAATGACAGCTTATGTCTAAATGTATAGATGAAAAGATATATATATTTGTAACCATGAAGAAAAACGTATAAATTATGTATTGTGTTGTATGGAAGCCAATAATGCAGAATATTTAAAAAATCAGGGATAAATTTGTTTTAATGATACTTCAAATAGAAAAAAAATAATAATAAAACGAACTATTTATACAACAAACTTTCAAATATAAGAATTTCTGACAGATAATCTTACAATAAAGGCAAGGGGAAAAATGGTGTAATAATTACTTTAAAGCATTACATAATCTACATGCTCATTCAACGCTTAAGAATTACTAGAAAATCAGGATCTAAGTTGACGCTGTTCAATTTTTTAATACCTATTTGTCCATTTTTAACATTTTAAATTATTTGTTTTTTTCAAATGTACTTCTATTTTGCATATTTTTTAATAAAGATGAGTTTTAATAAAAAAACAACATGATATCCTCTCTGTCCAGTTATTACACTTGGCACACATTCAATTTATCATTCATTTTGCAACATAAACTGCTTTATAAATGTGGGTGTGTTTGAGTATGATCTGCAAGAAAACATTTGTTCCTAAATGATTAAGGAATTAATATGATGGTATTTATTATTAAAGATGAGCACTCTTCCCTTGGCAAAGGAAATTAAAAACATTTTGTATAGAGCAACAGCATTTCATTACAAATGTAAGGATTCTGTACACTATTGCGTGATTGACGTTTTCTCAGACATAATAAAGGCTCTCATTCGCTTAAGATTTAGCTTTTATTTTCAAATGTAGATTTCTATGCAGATTATTTTTTTTCCAAAATAATTAACTGTAAACCTAGAAAAGGCATTTGATTTATTATCATTATTAGTCGTATTATTCATTATCACACAAGTCCAAAGACATGCAGTATAGGTGAATTGGGTAAGCTAAATTGTCCGTAGTGTATGAGTGTGAATGGGTGTGTATGGATGTTT
>CAIGQW010054073.1:9651170-9661986 GCA_903798125.1 Danio choprae | reverse complement strand
GAATGAATGCTATTACTAAAATATGAAACCCAATTCAAAAGATATATCACCCAAAAATGTAATCTCTGTCATCATTTACTTGTTCATCAGCTTTTTTGAGTTTTTTTTTAAGTTGTTTTGAAGAATGGTGGTTAATTTTACCCATTGACTTCCTTAGTATTTGTTTACTATAAATACCATCAACCAACATTTTGAAAAACATATTTTATTTTTAACAGAAGAAAGAAACTTATAAAGGTTTAACATGACATGTGGGTGAGGAAATAGTGAGGTAATTTTTTGAGCCATTATCATAGCTAAAGCGTTAATCTACAGATTGACAAAACTATAGTCCATCTGATGTTTTTACCAACATTTATAAATTCAAACATGTTTATTTCTTACAGATAGCATTGGTATAAAACAAATAGGGTGATTGCATGAATTTTAAAGGTGATCGAACCGTTCAATGTGGCTTACTCGTATACCATTTCGTATTCATGGATCTCTGTATTAAAGTATTAACATTATGTTAAAGTGTATTAACATGTTTTAACATACTCTATGAGTGTCAAATTTAGGTGTGTTTGGGCAAGTTGGAGTTGAGTTTAACATCTTCACCATAAGTCTTTCACAACATTGCTGCTGACTTGAGCTGTGTGGTGGTTGTTTTTGTGTGGTAATTTAGTAATGCTTAGTTAAGTTGCTAAAAATTTCAAACATTATCGTACACCTTCTAGATGGCCTCACTGCTAACTCGAAATTTGCTCTGTTCATTGCCGTTCAGTTTATACTGCAGATTTTTTTTTGACCCTGGCAATGTAATATCTAAAATGAATATAATTTGAAGAAAGCTGAAAACCTGTAACCATTTACTTCCACAGTAGGAAAAACAAATACTATATAGAAATCAATGGCAACAGCTTTCCAACATTTTTCAAAATGTCTTATTTTATATATACAGAAGAAAGAAACATTTAATGAAACATTTCATTTTACAGAAGAAAGGTTTAAAATAACTAAATGATGACAGATTTTACATTTTTGGGTAAACTATGCCTTTAACAATTGCTGTTCCTGTGTGCACTTCTGTAACTGAAGTTATGTAAACATGCAGTATCCTGCATTACTCACAGTACGTTCATTATTTATAAAAAATCTGAATAACAGAAATTCAGTCAGAATTTGCTCAAGTTTAGTTTTGGATTGCGGTCCTTCTCACATCGCACAACTGTCTGGGGTACCATTTTTCATGCGTGTTCACACTTGGAAAAACTTGGAACAACAAATTAGCATAATATATATATTTTTAAGCGATCATACATTCACTGCCGAAGATACTTCTTTGCCAACCTATTTTTAAATACATTTTAAAAGTATTTAAAAATTAAAATTAAATACATTATACATTTTTTTTACATTTTTAAATTATAAAAATAATTGAAATGCTAAAGTTTTTTAAATGTTCATTTCCGTGCTTTGAAATTAGCATTTTTGTTCGATGCATGAAGTAGTTTAAACTGCAACACGACACACAGGGTGGGACATAGAGTAGATCCTCCCCCTTTTAAAAAAAAAAAACAGCGAATAGTTTTTTGTTTTTATCACAGTTCTTCTTCTAAGAGTGACTGTGCTCAAGCACATATAGCAATTACATCTTGAAGGGGGCAGGACATGTCATATACAAGAGGGCATTTGATTGATCAATAGGTTTGAGGAGAAACTGAAGCATGAGGTGATGTCAAAAAAGTGACAAGCTGCAAGCATTTTTATGTTTATATCTTCTTAATGCAAACTCTTTTGTAGTTTATAGATGTCCTTAAGACTAACATACTGATACTTGCATCTAAAAAGCTTTATTTTAATTTTACAATCACTTTAAAATGTATATACAATTTGAATCAAATAAACATAAATAAACTTTGAACGGTAGTATACCAATAAGGGTGTCACGGTGGCACAGTGGGTAGCACAATTGCTTCACAGCAAGAAGGTCGCTGGTTTCAATTCAATTCAATTCAAGTTTATTTATATAGCGCTTTGTGTCAAAGCAGCTTAACAAGTTCAATTAAAGTCCACATTTTTGAGTTTAGTTCAGTTCAGTTCAGTTTAGTTCAGTTCAGTGTGGCTTAAGTTCCACTGGGGAAAGTTCAAACACTGAAGAGCAAATCCACCGAAGCGCAGCTCCACAAATCCAAGCAGGCCAGTGGCAACAGTGGAGGAAAAAAAACTTCACCAATTGACGAAGTGAAGGGAAAAAAAAACCTCGAGAGAAAGCAGGCTCTGTTAGGCATGGTCATTTCCTCTGGCCAAACTATGTGGAGCTGCAGTCTAGTCGCCGGGCTGGAGAAGCTGACATCCATCGTGTAAGCTGCAGGTGTGGGTAGGGCACCAGCGGGAGGGTAGGCTGGCCCACAGGATCAAACGTAGACTTGTTCATCGCTGAAGCCTTTCAGGAATCAGTCTCATTCGCTCCATTCCTCCATGGCCACCACGGTATCAGCTCGGGATACGGCCTGGTCCAGGATACCTTCGGATCATCTCTTCAGAGGTCTAGGATCGCATCGATGGCGCTGCAAATCTGTAGGGACCTCGGGATGAGTATCCCCAGGTGGAAGTAGAAAATAAAGAAAATATTTAGCGTAGCTGCTGTTCATAGTGTATTTAAACCAGAAAGAAAAGGATTGTTATGGATGAAGATAGCAGTTATATAACAACAATGTAAAGCATATGAGAGTTTCTAACACAGTGGCTGGTGTATTAAGACGGAAGGAGTACACTAATATACCATACCGTTATGCGATGCATTGAGTGTATGCTTTACTAAAAAGAAAAGTCTTTAATCTAGTTTTAAATTGAGAGAGTGTGTCTGAGCCTCGGACATTATCAGGAAGGCTATTCCAGAGTTTAGGAGCCATAAATGAGAAGGCTCGACCTCCTTTACTCGACTTTGCTATTCTAGGTACTACCAGGAGCCCTGCGTTTTGAGATCTTGGTTTGAGCCTTGGCTGGGCTAGTTGGCGTTTCTGTGTGGAGATTGCATGTTCTCCCTGTGTTTGCGTGGGTTTCCTCCGTGTCCAAAGACATGTGGTATAGGTGAATTGGGAAGGCTAAATTGTCCGTATGTGTGTGAATGAGTGTGTATGGATGTTTCCCAGTCATGGGTTGCAGCTGGAAGGATCCTCTGCGTAAAACATATGCTGGATAAGTTGGCAGTTCATTCTGCTGTGGCGATCCCAGATTAATAAAGGGAGTATACTAATAAAAACGTTGGCAGAGGAAGCAAAAATCTCCAGCCATTTCCCAACCAGACCAATAATGCTTCCTGTGTATCCCTGAATGAATTAAATTTAGATAGCGTTAGTTGAATGTACCTTTGCTCAATTGAACTGAACCCCCCAAAATGGCACTGGGCAAGCTCATCATGGGGTCACGCTGACCCTTTACTCTGCGGCTCCAGAGATAGTGTCCGTCTCCGAGAGATAGTGCTGAGTGACTGATTCAGGGCAGAGCGCTGCTGGCAGACACACTCGTCCCACACTGATCCGCTCTCCTCTCTCTTGCCCTGACAACACAAGGCAGACGTGCAGAGCTGAGCCGTGGCAGGCGGCAATACACCCTGTCAACACGTTATGGATTCAGTCACTCTGGATGGGCGGACAGTTATGTTCCCTAGGCTGTTTTCCACCCATCCTCCGCTTGTCTTGTTCTCTGTGCAGCTGCCGCAGCTCCGGATCTGCGGTGTGATTTCTGAGTGACGAAGCCTTTATAACTCATCAAAACGCTTTCCACAAAGTGTCTATGTCAGATGAGGGATGTGGTCTTAGAGCCTGCCGTAATGACACATGCTTTATTGTAGATGTAATCCAAGATGTGCTTATATAGTATTCAAACAAAAAATATTCAGACACCAGATATATTTTCTACTAGTTTATTTATGTTGGTGAGGATAGCCAACATAAAGTAAACTGTGACGTGTTGCACCCAAAGCTTCTTCGTACAGTGATCTAAGAGCCAACAGGAACTGAAGAAGCTTCTGCAGGGAGTATGGGGAAGAAATAAAACTTCAGGTTTGCATTAACCTGGTTGACAATATCAGGAGACTAGTTTGTTGTTGAGGAAAAATGA
This sequence comes from Danio choprae, assembly GCA_903798125.1. Classification (NCBI taxonomy): domain Eukaryota; kingdom Metazoa; phylum Chordata; class Actinopteri; order Cypriniformes; family Danionidae; genus Danio; species Danio choprae. The sequence goes on along the minus strand of CAIGQW010054073.1, from coordinate 9,657,879 downwards.
GGCCCCCTAAAAATTATGAATAGTTGTGTAAATATTGTAATAAATCTGTCTTAGTTATTTATGGTTGATTGTAGTCTAATATACGCTATATGTTTTCTATCAAATCAATGGACAATTTGTTGTGACAGGTGGAATTCTTTTGGTTTGTCTTTTTTGTTTTTACTGTACATACGAACTCAAATGCTGGGTCAAATATGGGCAATGCCAATGTTGGGTTATTTTTTTTTTCCAATTAAATTTATATTATACTTTTTGACATAATGGCAGGGTTTGCCCATATTTGACCCAACATTGAGTTAATACAACTTAGCATTAGTGTAATGTGTGGCCATCAAATGCCTAGTCTTTAGACTTATGACTTATCGACTCTAGACTGGAGAAGGACTGCTTAAAAAGATAGTTCAGCCAAAAATGAAAATTCTGTCATAATGTACTCACCCTTCATTTTTTCCAAACCTGTTTGGCTTTCTATCTTCTGTCGATATTTTAAAGAAAACTGGAAACCTATAAGCATTAACTTTCAAAGTATTTGTTTTTTCAACTGTACAGTAGAAGTCTTTGTTTATAGGTTTTCAGCTTTCTTCAAAATATCTTATTTTGTGTGAACAGAAGATACTTGTAAATAGTGAGTGTATATTTTTGGGTGAACTATCCCCTTTAAAGGCTGTCTGACTGGCATGTAGAGCAACCAATCAGTTTGTTTAGTTCAGCATCTTGTTTTAGGGTATGCAAATGTAACAATGATGTCCTACCAGACTAGCAAATGTATTTGAAGGCAAATTTGTATTTTAAATGTAAATGTATTTTATAGTCTATGCTGCATATACTTAAAAAAAAAAAAAGTATTTAGTTAAACATTCCCAGCATTTTTTGTGTTTAATAGACATTGAATAGACTAAACAATAATTCTTAGCTAAAACAAAAATGTGGACTGTCTAAATAAATGTAATAAACATCTGACAATAGTCATCAAATAGACTGCAATGAATGACTGCACGTGAAGTCTGTCTAATATATCTATTTTTTTTTTTTACAGACAGCCAACATTTAGCCTTGTAGGTCTATTTATATCTATTAGACTAACACAAAATTGCTTGGTGTGCATAAGCACAATTTTTTTTACAGTTGTAGCATGAGTTAAAGTACATGACTGCTTTCTTTTTCCATATAAGAAGGTGCCATATGACGACGATTTAGTTTCCAGGCCTAGAATGTGGCACACACTTCTTCCCGAAATCCAGTAGAATTCATCCAATTAGATGATGACTTTGAAAATGAAGTGTTTCCAATTTTGTTCCGTATGCATCAGATGTTCAGCCAGCAGTCAGTCTGTGTGACGTCTGAGGCAGACTATTGGATTTTTGACTTTTCCTCTGTTTTGCATCTCAATTTATATACTGTCTTAGATGGTATACAATATAGGCTGCACAATATATTGTTTCATATTTGATATCACAATGTGCAAATTTGCAGGATCTGCAATGTTGTGTTGGGATTATGATTAACCAGGGACCACTTTGTGTAAAACTAATTGATTGAAAGATGTGTTTTAAGGCCTTTTTAAGATTTCAAGTGCATTTAAACCCTTTGAGCACAATAAAGATTGTAGCTTTAACAAAGATTAATTTTACCAAACTGTTCATACACTAAAGACTATAAAGTTAAATGTTATTTTACATTTGATTATTGGATTTCTGTACCGGAATACTTTGACTCCACAGAAAACCAAAACTATTGTTTGTATTCATCTATGCTTGTAATTTGTTTATTAAATTGTATGCAGATGCACTCCCCTACTATCCCTGTCCTCCCATTGAATGTTAAATGATAAATCTTGTGGAATTATATATACTTTGAAGAAAAACTAACTATTGCAACCCTAACCAATATATAGATACATCCAAAAAATAAATTAATTAACAAATAAATAGCTGTACTTTGAAATATTTTCACATAAATGTTCGGTGTGCAAATTGAACTAAGCATGACAAAATGCAAAAAAAAATGATAGTGCTCTGAAATCGAAAGCAAATGATGTTTGATGCATGGTTTTGTAGCTATTAAAGTATTCAATTTCAGCTTTTCCTTTTCAGAAACACGTCTGAGAATGTGATGGTTATTATGAAATGTGTTGTTCGATTTCTAACAAGGTCATCTTTCATAATGATTCATCTTTCTATAATAAGTTGTTCCAGAATTCCTGAGGATCAGCCAAGTGCTTCTTAACAAACATGAGGGCGAGCTTTCATGTTCTTCTTGGTTAGCAAATCGTTCTGCCATGATGTTCTGCCATGGATGCTATTTTTGACCGGTGTCTGTCTGATGTTAGTCATGCCAATCTTGGATGTGGCTCTGGTGTTCTTTGAGACTTCCTATATTTGCAACTATTCCAATCCTTCTTCATTTTTGAAGACGTTTCGATCTTTTGTGATTTAATGATCTGACCTCTAGTGGTGGGAATTTTGATTTACTCCAGTGATTGGAGTCTTTTAATCATTTCATCATTTCACTTGCTCTTTCACTAATCTAATTCCCTTCTTCCTTCCTTTTTGTGAACAAGAATGACACACATGGTCAATTGAGTGGTCAATATGTCCTTTTCATGCAACTGACACAATCATAAAAGTTTCTATTAAAATAAAAGCAGTCACTAGTTCAGTGAAAGTACCCACTTGTTGATTAGGTCGGTTGTTTACTTTTTATAAATATATTATTTTTATTTATATACATTTAGTAGAAATATAGTGAACTAATGTAGTAAATAAAATATTAGTTTAATAAAAAAATATATATATATTTTTGCAAAATTTAATTTGTTCTGAAATGTTATGTTTTTATTATCATTATAGCAGTAATCATAATGCTTAAAGCCAGAACAGTGAGGAAGAGAGGAAGTACATCTCTGTCTGATTTGTAATACATGGATTGAATCATTCAGATGTCTTAACATACCAGATTTTGTAATTAATAAAAGAAACCAATTTGATAAAAAGACAAACTGGATACAGCTATGGCCTATCCATATACCTTTTCTTGCTGTTGTTTGGTTATTTATTTATTTGAGCTTTACAATTGCAAATGTAAGGTTGTGCTAAAGTACAGTAATGAGGTATTAGGTTTTTTGTTACTGTACATATCCGATAATGCATAGTTCAGTATAATTAGCCATTTAACGTACATTTGTGTTTAAAAATATTGCAGTACAACTAACATCAGTAACCTCTTGAACCACTGCTATTAACAATAGTGATATTTGGGCATTGCCAATTGTTTACTGTACCTTTGGATGTAGTAGTTTAATAGGAAAAACAACAGACCCAACAGCTGTGTCGTGTGCTGCTTCTTGAGTAGGAGAAGTAGTTTTGAATGTTGGATCAAAGTTTAATGAGAGAATTCATTTATTCTGTGAAAAAAAACAGCCACCATTAATGGTCCCTTTTTAGGGAGAAAGGTTGGCAATGTGCCACACATTGTGATAAAATATATTCCAGAATTGTAATAAAATGGGTCATTCAAAATATGGTTCATAACTGGAGAAGGGAAAACATATAAAGTGCTGCAAATTAAAGGATGCTCATCTAAAATGGTCTTATAATGGCAATAAGACCCTGAAACAAGAAAACCCCAGTTAAAATGTATCAAAGAATAGCACAGATGGCAAAAATCCAGCCAATCATCCCCTCCAGACAGACCAGAAATGATATAAAATTACCTGTAAGTATGTTACATTCAGAAGACAGTTTATGGAAGCCAAGCTGTCAGTACGAAGCCCCCATAAACTACCATTAAAAAAACAAACAAACAGCATATGGTAAATTGGCTATAATTTGCTAAGGATCACATTGACTTGCCCAAAGAAAAATGTGGACTGATTAGGGTAAAATTGTTCTTTGCCGATCTAGTGATCATTGACAGTATGTCAGATGACCCCCATGTGCTGAATTTAAGCCTCGGTTTACTTTGAAGACTGTAAAACATGGTGATGAAAAAAAAAATCATGTTATGGGGATGTTTCTCATACTGTGGCATTGGGATTATTTTTGTTAACCAAGGATCATCAGTTTAAGTACATCAAAATACTTGAACACAGTATGTTCCCCTATGCTGAAGAGAAAAATTTGTGTTTGAGCAAGAATGATACCCAAACAAACAAATGAGTTTGTTTTTAAGCAAAAACAAGTGAAGTAATGGCATGGCCAGCACAATGCCCTGAACTCAACCCAATTGAAAACTCATGAGGTGACATTAAAATGCTGTTTCTGAAATAAACCTAAAAAATTATCGGAGATATGTAACGTAGTTTGTTCATCCAGAGTTGAAATACCTGTTTCAGGCAGTGGTTGACTCAATGCACTGTAGTTATCACAAACAACGGCTTTGCAGTTAATTATTAGATCAGTAATTTGAACTAAAGTGTAAAATGTCTTTGGTTTAAGTGTTTTAGTTTAAAGAAATACTGCTATTTTCTAGCAGATTAATATTAATTTTATCGGACTCCTATAAAATACACATCATTTATAAATGATCTTAAAACTTTTGTTACAAAATTGTTATTACATATAACTGCTATAGTTTAACATAACTGTTGATGTTAAAACATGCAGCAGTTCGCAAGTCAGTAATTTCACTGAGTGTGTTCGATACATTTCATTAGAAATTTTATACATTTGAAAACAAAAAACAACAACAACAAAAAAAAAAAACTGTTGTACTTTAATGCTTTTAATACTTTAAAATCATGGCCTATTAGTTGATGCCAGTTAATGTGTTTACTAACATGAACAAACAATTAGTAATACATGGATTATGGTATTTATAATCTTTGTTAATGTTAGTTAATGTCATTTAAGTTAAATAACATTATTTCATGTTAGTTCACATTAACTCACTGTGCATTAACTAATGTTAACAAGCACAACTTTGGATTTTAGTAATGTATTATTAAATGTGGATCTATGATTAATAAATACTTTACAAGATTATTCATGCTTAGTTAATGTTAATAAATACATTAATTAATGGACCATTATTCTAAGTGTTAACAGTCTTTTGTAAAGCTAACAGCATATGTCAATTTGCTCTTTTTTAAAAATCTTTTTTGTAACATGGCATGGATTTGATGGTACTGCAATTTGTTAATCAAATTTATTATTAATTCATTGTGTCAAGTTTGAGTACAAATTTACATAAGTGTATGAAAAGTCATTTTAACAAACAAGTTTTTGTTTATTAGTGTCAAGTATTAGTGTACTGACTTATTATGCATTCAGACTGAACTGTTTATTGTAAACTTCCTATTAACCTGTGAGTATTTGTTAGTAGGACATGCTGAGAGTTTATTGTGTTACCTGTTGACAGCCAGCTGGCAGCTGATGTGAACAGCAGACGTCTGCACAGTCAGAACCTTCTGCATCCTCACCGGTGGAGTCGGTGTTTGGTAAAATGTCTGCTCAATGAGGGCTCGTTGCAGGGGTGAAGGCACCCCACCGCCTGATGTAATTAGACAGACGCCCTAGCATATGCCCAAAACACACACCGATTTATCACACACACGATAAATCCTATCATCCATACTAAGATTTACTGCCCAATCTGCATCTTTCATCTACATATTCCAAGACCTGTTGGAGCCCGACCTGACTGACAAAACCCTGCATCTCATCCAAGCCTGTCACTTACCCAGGAGTTATTCTCTATCAGTCTTCCACGTTCTGGAACGTGTGTCTGATTTACTGGCAGCCTTTGAGGATGGAAAAGAGGGTGGGGGGAACATCTTTGTTGGTACTTGAAAATGGCAGCATGCCAATCACTGTGTCCTCCAGCTGGCACGGTACCTCTGGTGCCAAGATTACCCCATTACCACACTCTTTGGCACATCCTAACTGAAAATTATGAGAGAAAAATAGGATGAGGGTGTATTCCGTGGCTGGGAGTATCACCAAATTAACTCTCCTCTTATAAGGCAGACCTGCTGATCCGGTGCCAGCAGGAAACAGCACTTTGGAGTTCAGTGTGGACTCTTGTGCTCATTAATGCAGTTTGGATTTTTAATCAGAACTGAACATCTGCAAGCATCCTTGTCCAGCAGTGCTCCGAGAGTCACGCCAGCAATCAATCATGCCAGAATAGCCCACAACTGAAGGCCTTTGAGTAGGCGTTTGATGAAAAGTGCAAAGCAGAAATACATAGAAGTTTCTGGGGTTGTGATTTTTTTGGGGGGAAACAGCAGGGCTGTTGCTTTTTGATTTTGGCATTATGCGGCACAATCCAAAATAGGGTGCTTGTATTTTTACCCTATATTAGGGGTGTTCATTCCTTCTTCTGGAGGGCCAGTGTCCTACAAATTTTTGAGCCAACATGCTCCAACACGCTAGCCTGGAAGTTTCTATAGTGGCTGGTCTGAAAGCAAAGGCAGTCATGAATGGAACACATGGAATTGTGGGATATTAAAGGCAGTGAAGCTGCCTTCAAAAATTGATCAGATGAAAGCATCTCAGGAGACTGAAATTGAAGCTATGATTAGGATGTGGACATGGCTTCATGCCTTCCTACCTTTTGGAATGCATCTTTTTGAAGGTAGAAATTTTCCAGCTTTTTTTTAGATGCCAGAAAGTTCAAAGACCGACATTACCTGTGTTTGAATAGGGTTGGAGATGGACTTTGCAGGAATGAGCAAAAAAGACCCAATTAGGTCTTTTTTATTTATTGG
>CAIGQW010054073.1:9637054-9651070 GCA_903798125.1 Danio choprae | reverse complement strand
TATATATACACATCACAATATTTCCTATAATATTTATTATAATATTTGTTTTTCTTCTGGAAAGAAAATAGTTATTAAAATGATTATGTTTAGAAATGTGTTGAAATTTCTTCTTTCCATTAAACAGAATTTGGGGAAAAAATATACAGGGGGGCTAAAAATTTAGGATTTAATAACTCTGACTTCAACTCTGTGTGTGTGTGTGCGTGTGTGTGTGCGTGTGTGCGTGCGTGCGTGCGTGCGTGCGTGCGTGCGTGCGTGTGCGTGTGCGTGCGTGTATATATTTGTGGTGCCAATCACCAGTCTCCCCAATATGATATTATCACGATGCTTGTCAATATTATTTTTAAGACATTGCAATATTCTGTGATATATTGCAATTTATTACCTTTTTCCACCTTCAAGTTTTGTCCCCAAAGGACATGTTGGCAACATCTGTCATAACTAAACAGAAAGCTTTCTCATTTTTTTAAATTTCACTTATGTTTTATTGCTGCAGTGCAAAATGTTATTGTCAAGCAGACAAACTGAGCAACACTTTCTTGATTCTGAGCAAAACCTGTCACAATTGCTATGTTCTCCTTTTTGTGATGCCACCATCTTTATTTTTACGAACTTATTGCATGCTGAAGGTGACCTAGCTCACCAGAAAAAAAAGGTCAACACCACCTAGTGGCCTGTAAAGACATTTTAATATTCAACCAAATAGTATAATACAATGTTGGTGATATTTCGATGTGGTATCCGTGTATCGATATAGTATTGAGAAAAAAAAAAAGGTTCAATTGAAAATTGTCTTAAGACAAGAATGAGTATCACAATAGTTTAAATTTTCATTGTTTTATATAAAAAAAACACACATTTATTGAACTATGACTATAATTTACTTCTACATGTCAATAAAGGTAGTCTGGAAGGGCTTCACAGAAGTGTGAAATGCGGCAAACAATGCACACTTTATGCTATGAAGTGCATATTAATATCAAACCATACACAGATCGTTTCTTGTCGGATTCACCTTAGAGGGGTTCACTTTGGTGTGTTCCCATGTCCGTTCATGCCAACCATTTTTAGACCTCTGAAACTAACCAAATGTGAAAACACCCAGAGGAACTTTTCTTAATGCATCCATATTGGCAGCATTGTAGTGAAAAATGCCTGAATCCTGAAAGAAAGTAGCTTTTGCGAGGAAGACGATACAGAGTTATTGTACTACGTAAGCTTTAGTCATCCTTTTTGCCTCACACCATAAACTGCCTCTTATATATGCATAACACAAAGATAGAAACCCAAGGGAAGACGCAATACATCATTAGGGTTGTGCCCCATGAGCATGTCCTGATACATCCCTCACAGACTCAGCTGGATCTCACCCCACTGCCCTTTCATTTCATGAGTCATGATACACAATGTCACCACAGAGAGACATCACTCTTCCTGTTTATTTCCCTTCTGTTTAGTACTTTTTCAGCCCAGTGTCATAAATTCAAATCATTTAATGTGTGTGACGGGTGAAACCACGAGAGTCACTGATTTTTACAGCTTTCTTGGTGAGTTAGACTCTGTAATGTGCTACAAATGGACATTTTATGACTTGATGAGGCAGTAATTTACAATTTTTTTAAACTTTAGTATTTAAAGCAACATTTAAACTAAGCTATTAAGTAATATATAACCTTATTATAACTCTGACACATTAAAACCACTACAGATGGTCTCATTTAATGAACTACAAATGTGCCTTCCAAATGACCTGATAAAGGGATGATAAAGGGACCTGATAAAGGGACCTTAAACTGTACTCCCCTTTCAAACCTTTATGGGTTTTTATTCTGTTAAACACGCATGCACGCACGCACGCACGCATGCACACACACGCACACAAATATGTTTTAAAGAATGTTTGAAACCAGTAGCCTAGCCATTGACATCGATTCTAGAGAAAGAATGACTAAAATGTAACAAGTCAATGGCTTTCCAACATTTTTCAGAATATCTTCTTTTGTGAGGTCCATTGTCAGTTGTGTAGACATGCATTGCTCACACTTTCAGTCACTCTCATTTAAAAAATAAGTGTTCAAGTGTTCTAATCTCTAAATTCTATCCTTAGCAGAAAATAAACTGAGATTTTTGTAATAGTGTGAGGTTTTCATTGCAGTTTTTATATCATAAATTACTTAACTAATAAAATATTCAGACAGAACAATAAGTCAGACAGAGAAATATTAATGCTTTGACCCCACTACTGGGGAATGACACTATTAAAGGGGTCCTTTTATGGTCTATTGCAAAGTCTTGATTTTGTTTAGGGGTGTATAAAATGCTTGGTAGTTTGAAAACATGATTTTTCACATAATTTACATGATAGACCCTTTTCACAAGAAGTTTCTTATTTTGCTGCTGAGAAACCTGGAAATGTGAAACGGGTATATACAATAACTTTCTTCCCAGCCTGGTACAAATAGATCTATTAGTTCTGCGTTTGATGAAGGCCTGCATTCCGAAATCAGAATGTGTTGTGATTGGATATCTATCCCAGTGTTTTGTGATTGGTGAACAGTTCAGGTGGTGTTTCAGTACTGCCACACATCTTGCCAAAACCGCAAATCTCTTCTGTGGAGGCTGGCACTTAACCAGTGAAAGATAAGCACATTACTTCTCAGAGGTCAAAGTTTATCAGTGTTTTCAGTGATGTAAAATTTGTTTTGGGTTGCAGACATTTGAATACACAGTAGCAAAACAAAGCATTTATGGTTTGTAAAATGCATGCTGATGTCTATGATCATCATTCTACACACAATCTGACAATGTGTATTATTCACAAAATATACACACTGTTTAGATAACTTCAGTGTTATCTGTATTTTTCTGCTAAAACAGCCACTTTCTTTCATGTATTTTGGAAAAAGTTTGGGGAGTTTACGTGTTGTAAATCAGCAGCTATAATCTCTCCACTGCAGTGCAGATGAACATGGTAACACCCATCAGCCGTCATATTAATATGGCAATAAATGATATGATCATTCCTAAAATGTTTAAACAGCAAAATATGTGTTCATATACATATTTGAGAATCAGGATATCTAATGTTTCACAATGGAATCAGTTTGAGCTAAGAAAATTAGTCAAGAGGATCGTGTAGATCTTTTGCTTGCATGTAGCAAGAGTATTAGAATAACAACACTATTGTTGTTTTGCCCCTCCCCACCTCCAACCATTCAAATGTCCACAGTATTTAGCCACTTAGTGACATCATTAAGACTAGAATTAAGCTTTATAGTGCAAACAAGCTGTCCAAAAAATAATAATATGATTAAACAAATCCCTCTTTGGAGTACTCTTCGAAATTTGTAATCTTTTAGATTGTTTATGCCCAAGCATACACACTACAATGTGACTAACATTCAAAAAAGTAAAAAGCAGAATATGACTCCTTTACATAATAAAATCTAGTAACCTCCAACATGCAGTTAGTTATTTGTTTGGATGTAAATCAGGACAAAGGGTTTTTTCAATAAGCTACTCACCTGCATATTGGTTTGCATGTAAACATGCACAGTGACATGAGTAATCGGTCATTTTACTACAATGCTTTCATATTTTGTTAACACATTAATTTTGGTTTGATGGTTATGTTTTAGTTTGCTATTATAAGTAATAATTAACCAAATGTGCTAGTATTTTGTATGTTAATAAGCATAGTAAATGTGCGTTTCCTAGTGCGTAGTGTAATCTACCAAAAATGGAACACTATAACCCACATCACAAGTGAAACTAGTCGACCACAGGTTGTCACTTTTGCTCTTGATAAGTTGTCTAAGAACATTCTGCTATTTGGGGATGAATGAGTGGTTTTTGTAATGAAGGGCTGCCGGTCAGAATGGCATTTCACACTCTAAACTGGGAGTAGCGTCAGACGATTAATGTAATGTAGTGGGTAATTGCTGTAATTGTGTAACTATAATTAGTTTAATTATGCGGTTGAGTACTCGGCACTGGAAAGGTGCACACTGTGCCAATGAGCTGAAAGAAAGATACATTTTATCACTAGTATCAGAGCTTCATTTCCAAGTCACCACTGAAATAGTATGTAATTGTAAGTCTTAATGGGAGGGCCAGACAGACAATATTTTTCTGTTTGTATGATAAAGAGATCTTTTGCAGCAAGAGCCTATAATCTGCAGTTCCCATCTGCCGTTTCCACACCACTTTTTGAAGCTCTGTCTCAGTGCACCTGGTTTTCTCATGCTGCTGCCATCCATTTACTCTCCTCTCTTTATTGTTTTATTCTGGGCTGATCTCATGGAGTGATAGGGTTCAGGCCAAGAGAACTGTAAGGGCACCAAAGGCCATTTCATCCATACAAACAGTTTCAATCAGCCACAGATTGGCTATAAACCTCAAGGGAGAGATGCTGTTTATCACCGTAAATCTCAGAAATGAGGACACTTTGAGGACCAAAGAGAGGTTTTCAGGAAGCAGGGGTCAATTATCTCCAGTACAGTGATGTCATCTAGGTTCTGAGGTCTTTTGATGATTTAACTAAAAGTGTTATATGATGTATGAGTGTGATTGCATGTGAATGAGAGAGTGTATGGGTTTCTCATGGGGGTTCACAAGTTAGTGTACTCTTATATTAGGGAATATAGGGATATTAGGAACCTGAACCTGGGGAACCTGAAGGATAGTATAGTGAGTGAGTGTTATATGACATATTGGATGTACTTGAATGATTTTGCTTTGCTATAACTTGGTGTGCATAGATAAAAACTCACTCAAGCACATTATAAGTTGTTTGGAGCTTGTTTCATAATTTTTTCTGACGTACATAATATCTATATAAATTATTTCAGATTCTTTCTGTGTGGAGATTGTAGAACTATTTGTTTAATTTGTTCATGTGATGGATAAAAATTCACTTTCTTGTATGTTGGTCTAAACCCTTAAAGCCTTTGTTCCTCTTTGAAGCACACATTAATATTCTCTTGACGATTTTCTTAATCCAAGTAAAAAAACCACACAAAAAAACACAATCGCTTTATTTTATTAACAGCTATATTTTATGCATTAAATTATATATAAACATTGCTCAGTGCAAATACAATCCAAATATAGTAATAGGACTTAGTGTCATAGTTTGTTTACACTCTAAAAAAAAGTCTTGTTGACTTAACTTATTTAACTTCTTCTAATTAACTTTTCTAGTCATCTCAACTTACATCAATTAAACTGATTAAGAATTTTCTATAAAATATTAAAATATAAGTTCAACTTTAAGTACAACTTAAAAAATTTGTTGAAACCTGATTAACTTATTAAATAAGGTAAAGCAACATTAAAATATTTGTTATCTTGACTTTTTAAAAAATAAATATAACAAGGTGCCAAACCTTGTTCTGGGATTTTAGGCCAAATTGTCATCATGTAATAGTGTAGTTGCAACACATTGTGTGAGGTGCACATCCATAATGGGAGTCTCCTGTTCCTCCAGATACCAAAGGTGCTCACGTGGATTGAGATCTGGTGACTGTGGAGGCCATATTTAAGAAACCAGTTTGAGATGATTTGAGCTTTGTGACATGGCTGTTATCTTGGTGGAAGTAGCTATCACAAGGTGGACACACTGTGGCTGTAAAGAGGTGGACATGGTCAGAAACAATGCTCAGGTTGGCTCTGGCATAATAAAGATGCTCAGTTGGTAGTAAGTTGCCAAAAGTGTGCCAAGAAATTATCTCCCACCCCATTACACTACCAACATCTGCCTGAACCATTTAATACAAGGCAGGATGAACATATGCTTTTATGTTGTTTACCCAAAATTCTGATGTCTAGCTGAATCTTGCTTCTAAAAATATGAGTCATCAGAGAAAAGATTCAATTTTTTTTCTTAAGAATACAGTAAAGCCCTGATTAGACTTCATGGTTTTTATCGTGGTCAGTGTGAAATTAACCAATTTTGTCTAGATAAAATCTTTAAGTGTCATGGGTACCAAATGCCATACTATACATTCCTTCATATTCAACTATCTCGACAACTATGATGTTTATTCTGTCATCAAGATGCCTACATATATTACAAATGTAATTGTCTAACGAGTGTTTCTAACAGACAACATATAGGTATACAGTATGTGCGTGTGCCTGTGCGTGTGTGTGTGTGAATGAAAACAGTAGATAAGTAGATTCATTCTGTGCCAGCAAGAGGCGTTTTTGGAGCTGTAGAAGAGATTAAGTGCTTCTATTGGTCAATGTCATCCATGTGACAGAACACATCGTGGACAACAGGAAAAAATTAAGCATTCTAGACTTTCTGTTGATGTAGTGAAGCAGTGCAGACATGGCATCTGTTGTTGTGCACTATGACACAACACAAGAGAAAATGATTGAATCTTGCACCCAGATGGCAGTTCATAGTTTACAAATCCCTACGACACCTTATGTCAAGCAAATAGGGTCGAAATCAGAAAAATTGTAATGAAGGTCACAATCCCACTCAAGTTTTGCCCTCTCATCCTTCCTGGTCTTGTTCTCCAGCACTTCAGCAGATAATCTTGACCATGTCTACTTGACCATATACTTAAATGCTGTGCTGTTTGTCTGATTGATTAGATGTACAGTATGCATTAAAGAGGTAGTTCACCCAAAAATTTAAAGTCTGTTATTAATTATTTACCCTCATTATTAATCCCCTGAGACCTTTGTTCATGTTCAGAACATAAATTAAAATATTTTAGATGAAATCCTCGATGACCTAGATGAGCTCTCTGGCCTTCTGTAGACTGCAACAATCCAGAGAGATTCAAAGATCAGAAAAGGAACCGAATCATTGTCAAAATGAGATGACAAATGCAAACGAAATTGATTTTACAGTTGTTTTTTTTTGGTGCATAGAGCTTCGTATGATTGTATTTTAACCACTAAAGTGGTTATGACAATCTTATGGAACGTTTTGACAATGTTTTTGGTCTCTTTTTTTGACTGAACATCTCAAGATCATTGCTGTATATGGGGGATGAGAGAGCTTTTGGACTTAATCTAAAATATTTCAATTTGTGTTCTGAAGATGAATGAAGGTCTCTGGGTATTGAAACAACTCGAGGGTAAGTAATTAATAACAGTATTTTTATTTTGCGGTGAACTAATCCTTTAACAATTATATGAACAGTGCTACCTTAAATGGTCATTATACTGTAGATAATATTGTATTGATAATACAGTACTGTGTTGAAATAGAGGGACAGCGAATCAGTGCACGTGGCTCAATATGTTGCAGTAATAAGTGAATATGGTGGCAACAGCCAAAGCATTTAGTGCTTTAAAGTTTACATTTTTGAATTTCATACAACTGACCCTATTTTTTAATGTGGAAGTAAGTGCACTCTATTCTGCAATTTTTTAAAGTTTAAGAACTTTATTTGTCTATTGGGCAAATGACGAGGAATAATAATCAGCAGTGTGTTTATGACTATACATAAAGATAAAAATAATAATAAAAAAAAGTTTGCAACATCAAGCAGCATAACGAGTTTTTGTTTTCATGGCTAAAAATCAATGGAAGTGAATGAGACCAGACAATTCCAGAGCCAATAAGATTCCAATCTCTGTGCCTGCTCGTAAATAAAGCCATTAAGATTCAAAGTGATCAATCAAAATCAAGTTAATTTATTTTAAATTGTTGGAATTTATTCAATGAATGTTTTACAAACTAATGAAATGATAAATGGAAGGTCTTGCATGTAATTTGATTTAAACATCTTAAGTCATTAAGGTCATCTTTTTTTTTTTTTTTGCTAGCATTTGACAGACCACATCTAACTTTATTGTGACTCTGTTTTGATAGAACAGTAAAGGTGAACGTTTTGTCATTGTTAACCTTGCCTCACCTCTCTATTATGCTGAGAGCAAAAAAGAGAGAACAAAATACCAGGATTTGCATAACATGACAACGAAAGCTGATTGAAGCAATGATGTGCATATGACTGGAATATTTTAACATAGTGTCTCATTTTCATAAGCTGAAAGCCCAAAAGGAATCACTGAGGTAAATACCACAACCTGCAGGTGCTGCAGTTTTAAAAGCTTGGGCTTCAAGGCTTATAGTTTTACTTTGTCTATCAAAATAATGCCAAAAACCCCCGACTCTCATATCAAATTTCTACCCTAAACTTGGATGTGTTCTGACAAGTTCATCGATATTAACATTTAAAATGCATGCTTGTACTGCATTAGCTGTATCACTGCTCTTTTATATGGCCTCCTGTGTGCATTTCTTGCTGTCCAGCCCGGCAGGCGTGTAATGGTCTAATTCTCACTTGGGAGCCATTATTAGCTCAAAGGTTAGTTCCGTCAGACTGAATGAATGATAAGCCTAATTAAAGTTGATGGAGAACAAGAACAGGAAGGATGAGTGGGCAAAACTCCAGCTTCTGTTTCCACAATTGGGATTGCGACCTCCGTTAAACAGAGATATGAAGACCCGTCGAATTACTGAGATCAGAGACTAACTGTTATATGAGCAGTTCATTCAAATTAGAGCAGATGTCAAATTAAAAGAGTTTATTCATTTTACATCAGAGAAACAAGGCAGATTGACAGTTAATGACCAATTTTCAATAGTAGTAATACACTGAAAAAAAAATGATGATGTACATGGGTTGAATGTAAACAAACAAATTCATTTAATAATGTTTAACTTTGTTTGTTTAAATTCAGCCCAAATAAATTGTTTACAACCACTTACCTTTAAAAAAAAAATGTAATCCAATCAATCATCTTCGGGTAGTTTTCAGTTTATATATGATGTAAAATGAGCTGGACTTATAATTAAGATTTTTAAGATATGCAGTGTATTATTCAGCAGATGTATCATGATATTATTGCTTTAAGTAAGAGAGCTGTATAATATTTAAACTGAACATTATTATTTTTTTTTGATTTATTGGTATATAAACTATTGATGTCTGATTCCAGTGTTGCTTTGAAACCTTTATGATTCAAATTGACAAGGTTGTGTGATTTCAGTATTATCAGGTTAGCAGGTAGTTTTTAATGATCTCAGATCAGTTTTACACGTTTTTAGACATTTTAATGAGACATTTGTGAAATGAAAATAACCAAGTTAGTTATTAGTCACATATTGTCTTGTTAAGCAGAGTCTACAATTAAACACACAACATAAGCCCTGAAAATTGACCAAAGATTGATCACCATTGACGCATATTATGAAGACACTTAATATTGGATGATATTAAATGATAACATAAGTGCATTTGATAGGTTACACTTTTAATTTAACGTTTGCAGTGTATTTAAAAAGGCCAATTTTAATCAATGAGTTTTTATTGTATGTACGTGATTTTGACCTTAGCATGTGGTGTTTCAAATGCTTTGAAACATTGAATAATTTTAGCGAAGCAATTGATTGTTTTGAAGAATTAAAAAGCTCTGTAACTCCAATCACTAATATAAACTATTGTTACAATAAATAGCAATTTTGTGGATGTTGTCTGTAAATCATAGTAAAAATGTATGATATTCAGTTTTTTTATGAATAAACATTTAAAGAGGACACATTTTAATGTACCAAAGAAATAAATAAAGCTTTATTACACTTTTATTTTTTAAAGGTATTGTTGAACCAAAAATGAAAATTACTTTGTCAGTTATTCTGTGGTTTTAAGCCTTTTTGAGTTCTTGTGTTGAACACAAATGAAGATATTTTGAGCATTTCTGGTTGCTGGGACCCATCGACTTACAATATTCTAGTAGGAAAAACAATAGGTTCCAACGACACTATTTAAATCAATGGCTTCCAGCTTGCAATTTTTTTTTAAAATGCAGTTTGTGTTCAACAGAAGGAAAGAAACTCATAAAGAAGTGAAGGGTGAGTAAATGAAGACCGAATTTAAATCGTTGGGTGAACTCTCTTTAATGTAATTGTTTGAAGAAGGCACGCAACTGGCAAATCCAAATGAATTAGGAATATCTAGAATAATTTAGTGTGTGTGTCCACCGAAGCAATAAAAATCCCAGCACTGTACATGCTCAGCACCTCACTAAACTGCCAAAATGTTCAAAATGCAGTGCTTCTATTGAAAAAACAGGAAAAAAAGCTCACCTCAGGAAGAAACGCTTCGGTGTACACACAGCCTAATGGTAAAATACACAAAAATAAACACAGGAACCAAAAAATACAAAGAAACACAGAGAAGGAAGATACATCTTAAGGAAACATCCAACATAATACATGATGGATTCATTAACAACTCACAAAGGAGCTTATATAGAAAGAGCAAACAAGGTAACAAGGGGGCGGAGACAATGACTCACCAGCATCGTGACAACTGACAAGGGTGTGGAACATAGAGGTGAATAGAAGCAAAGAGGAACACAAGACTGTAACAGTAATTTATTCATTTTATTTAATCTAGGGTCTGTTGAATTTTTTTTTGATTCTGATTGACTAGAAGGTTTGCAATAAAATCATTGAATGCGCTTGTAGTTCCAGTCAGTTTTAATCTCAGTTTAAAATTGCTCAGAATAAGCAGAAAAATCAACAGCACTTCAATTCAATCAATTCAAATGCACTTTGCTGAGGCACGTCATGCATTTAAAATCCTTTAATGCACAGCAATCTGTTGATTATCCCATTACATATATGTAATTGTATAATTTATTAATATATTTTGACCTAGTTTAATAAATGCAACATTTCTGTTCATTCTCAGACCATGACACTTTAAGAGATTTGTGTAAAACAAACAGTTGAACAATTCAAATTGAGCTACATTTCAGCTTCAACTATATTATTGTTTTGTAAGTGAGCTTCGGAGCAGATATTTAGGGCAATTATGATCATTTCCATGTTTGTTTTAAAAGAAGTGATCATTGAAACGTTGCCAGGTCATTCGGGATGATGAGAGAAAAGTCCTTTTGACCTTAGGTGAGCATTAATGCGTGGAATAAATTGCATGCTTTGAAATGAGACTAATTGGACTTGTGCTTTGATGTACATCCCAACAGAAAAAAAAAAAAAAAAACAGTTATTAAATGAACTATGGCATGAGAACGCTGAATGAATCAATTTAGCCTGCAACTACAGTTCAAAACAAACCCCTGTAAAACAAGCTGACAATCTGAGGAGGACAAATGCGTTTGACTTATGATCTGAATATGGAAATATGCTGTGCAATCTGCAATTTCATTTGTATCGTGGAATGATGCTGCTGCTCCATTGAATACCTCTTGCTGTAATGCTTAAACCATTTTGCATCCTGATTTAATGAAGACCCTTCTCAGAGACATATTATTAAATAATTATTATGGCCGTTTACATGCTTGCGCTGTTCTTGAGCATTTCATCATGTGTGCTTATCATCAGCATCGTGTGCCATTGGGAAATGAACATACCTTTTAAATTCCAATTCGGTTCAGTTGCCTATTTTGCAATGGCAGTACAGGATGTACAAATGCAATTATTGTTTTGAACACAAAGCAATTAAGTTGGCTTTAAAAAACCTTTATCAGAAACAGTTTTTGAAGAATATCATAAAAGAAGTGTTTACCTAAAATGGACAGCATTCTCACATCTGTTTGAGTTTAAGGGATTTATTGCATGAATGAATGAATGAATGAATGAATGAATGAATGAATGAATGAATGAATGAATGAATGTTGGTAACCAAAGTTTTATAGTTATATTTGAATTACATTCATTGTATTTATTTGAGTGAAACCTAGCTACCAACATGCTTCAAAATATTTCTTTTTAGTGTTTCACAGAGGAAAAAGTAATTTAAGATTAAAGTGAAATGAGGCAAACTATGTAAGATGTCATTAAACTGACTGAATTTTCTGTTAAAATGTTTATATTTTTTATTTAGGTTAAATCTCAAGTAATTCTTCTTGTCATTCAAATTCTGCATTTTACATAAACCTGTTACCTGTTTTCATTTTCAGCATTTGTTCTCATATTACTGGTTCTGCTTAAATGCTGATTTTGTAATCTGTTTTCTTTTAGTGGAGTTCATGTACCTGGATTTGGCCTCTTTGACATCTGTTCGACAGTTTGTCCAGAGATATAATGCCAAAGGTTTGCCTCTACATGTCCTTGTCAATAATGGTATGTACATTTCCTCAGTACTTCTGGTAAAACATATACATGAACATTGAACCACAAAATCAGTCATAAGTTGTTGTTTTTTCTGAAAGTTGACTAAATAAGCTTTACATTAATCTATGGTTTGTTTGTCAGGATTGGATGCCATTAAGCATAGAGAGAACTATTCTAGAATCTGAGGGTTAAAAAATATATAAAAATATTGAAAAAATCACATTTAGAGTTGTCTAAATGAAGTTATTAGCAATGCACATTACTTATCGAAAATTAGGTTTTGTATATATTTACAGTAGGACATTTTCAAAATAACTACTTAATATTCTAATGTTTTTTTTGTCATAAAAGGAAAATCAATAATTTGACCCATACAATGTGTTTTTGGCTATTGTGTCCAGGGTCACATATGTGAATGACTTTTCTTCATAACCATTTATTAACAATATGTTAATAAAAGAATATAAAGTATAATTTTTTTGAAACGTACATTTTGAAAAATGGGTCAAATTTATAATAATGCAAATTCATGTACAAATTACACATCATGTGGCCTGAACTTAGTAATATATAAGTTGGTATACTCTTAGAAATACTACATTTATATATTTGTTTTAATATAAATAATTCTTTTAAAATAATACAAATTTTGGTGTAATAATTCTGACTTTTGATTCATACAGTGGGTAAATAAAGTATTGAACACTTCACCCTTTTTCTCAGGAAACACATTTGTAAAACGGCTGTTGACTTGAAATTTTCCCCAGATGTCAGTAACAGCTAAACAATCCATGCTTACAAAGAAAACAAGACTAATTAGTTTAGAAATAAGTTATGTGTAATAAAATGAAATGACACAGGGAAGCAGTATTGAAAACATGAAGAAATTTAGGTGTAAAAAGTCATGGAAAGCTCAGACAGCTGCTGAAATCTTCATGGTGCATCCCAAATCGTATACTTGTGCACTATTCTACGCCATTTTGTAGTATAAATAGGGTAAGTAGTGTGTTCACACCAAAATATTTGTTTTATTCTAAAAAGAATAAGTGCACTTTAAATCCCAGGATGATGCACTTGTTCAACCAAGAAGTGTGGAATGTTGGACACTTTAAGCATTCAATGGTCACAACTGATGTTGGATTATTTTATTTATTTTGGATTGCACCTCCTCCCGATGGTGAATGCGGTTATACTCATGGCAGGTAGTTTGGTCATTTATTTCACTAATTTGGGACCCATCAAACGTCATCAGGGAAACAGTTTGAATTTCCGCTTAGTAAAAAAACATTAGTGTTTCATTTGAGACTACACTAAATTAAATATACTATGCTGTTTAGTGTTTAAGTGCGTAAGTGCGTAGTGTATAGTGTGCCATTAGGGATGCAGTTTCAGTAGTTAGAAAACAACCCTGCATCTTGTCATTGTAAATTGTAAAGACGATGACCCCAAGTACAGCCAAGGAAACTCAACTGGTTTCAGAAAAAGAAAAGAAAACTGCATGAATGGTCCAGCCAATCAACTGATTTAAATCCAATAGAAAATAAGGACTAAAGATGAGAGTAAATAGATGAGACCCACAGAACCATCAAGATTTTTAAACTCTGTGGAGGTCTGTGAACATAATCAAACCTGATCAATATATGCAACAACAGCTCCTTTAGAAATCTTGATGTGTTCAATACTTATTTTACCCGCTGTATATGTATTATTTATTTAATGATTAATTGATTGATTAAATTAATAAAAACTACTTGCTGACAAATAGGGTTAACCTAGTGTTTTGAAGGACAGTGGCAAAATATAAAGAATTAAAATGACATTGATATTTGATTTGTATTTGTGAGATGTGCTGTTTTGTGTTTTGTTTTGTTTTGTTTTGTTTTGTTTTGTTTTGTTTTGTTTTG
>CAIGQW010054073.1:9617195-9628846 GCA_903798125.1 Danio choprae | reverse complement strand
CTGTCTGTGTGTGTAAATGTGTTTCTGTATGTGTATGTGTGTGTGTGTGTGTGTGTGTGTGTGTGTGTGTGTGTGTGTGTGTGTGTGTGTGTGTGTGTGTGTGTGTGTGTGTGTGTGTGTGTGTGTGTGTGTGAATATGTGTGGTGCTGTGTGTGACTGTGTGTGTGTTAATCAGATGTGATTCATCTTTTAAGAATATTTGTTACACCTCTTGGATTTCAGATCTGTGGCTGAAAATGAAAGCAAAAAGTGAAAACATACAAACAATTTTCTGCATCAAAAGAATCAAATGAATAAAACTGCCATACTTAGTTGTTGTTTTTCCCCTTTGTACATTAGAATGCATCTTTTTTTCTCACCTCTGAGCAAAAATCATGAATATCATACATTTTTTTATAATGATTTCCATATCCACACACAGACAAAATTGTCATAAAAAGTTTTTTTGAACAATAATTTTTTGATGACACTGGAAATGCCAGAATTGTATAACTACTGGCGTGGTCATTCTGACAAAACAATACATCTTATTTTATAAATTCACTCTAAAAATATATGTTTTTTGTAATATAGCCTATAATTGTGTACTAGTTACCCGTTTCATAGTTCACTTTACCTTTCATACTTCAAGTTCTTTCACCAAATTAAAAATGTTGTTTTGAAAGACATATCTAAAGTAAAGTTATGTTTTTGCTATCAGAAAATATGTTTTTGTTAGCACTCAGATTGACCTTCATGGCAGAAATACAAAGAACTCATTTGTATTTGTGATTTTAATCAAATAACAGTGATAACAGAAATAAATATTCACACATTTAGGAAAAGTCAGAGTATTATAGTTATATGGTTATTGATATATAGTGACTAGTGTTAAGACCCTTTTTAAGGATCGCAAATAATTGTAATTTTCAATCTTTATACTTTGCCACCATATATATATATATATATAGAGATATATATATATATATATATATATATTTGAACACCAAAATAAGCCGTATAGTATATATGGTATTTTCAGAATGTGAAAATGTGTTTTAGACCTTTGGACTTCACTCTCTTTATGTTCCATTATATGTTATTTGCCACCCATACAATAACGCCCCATCTGTTTGAGCTGTGATGTGTTGCCTCAAAATGACCAAAATTGCTACCATTTTTTATTTATTTTTTTGCCGGCTGTCATCCTCTCTAACCCATTAAATTCAGCTGAGTTTGAGCAAAGCAGCTTTACAGATGATCAGAATACCAAACAGCAGCACAGGATTGTGTTTCACACTGTCAGGACGTTTGTATCATTCATTCTTATGAATGAACAAATCTCTTTAGCCATGCTTAATAATAGATAACGTAAGGTGTAGCCTATGAAAATCGCAACAATGCCTAATGACCTTAGCCTCTTCTCAAGGACAATTGTTTGTAGTATAAAAGATAATTCCACGTGTGATCTGTTGAATACAAATGTAATTTCCGTGAAACTCGTACACTTGTTGAGCTGAGGTGTGTTGATATTGATTTATTGTGATCATTATCAGCCCGGCAATATCCTTTTGCTTATTTTCGAGTCAGGTTGAGTCCCGGTTCACAGCGTTTCATTATGTATGCGGCACAGGAATTGCTGTAGAAAACCAAGAAATTACAGGGCTCAGCGAGGACAGTGTGCTCTACGTGTTTAAAAGAAAAGATGACAAATTATGAATGTCTTGAGGCAAAATGTTGTTATGACTAGACAGGTGAAGACTTTCAAAATAGAAAAGCGACCCGCTGTAGAGAAAACGATTTTTCGCCATTTGCCGAAAAGAGAAGTGCGATGGGATCGGTTTACGGAAGAGCAGAAAATATATATTTATTTCTATGTGTAAGATAATGATGTGTTTAAATAGGTTTCTTTTCCTGAAACGGAGCGCTGGCTGTGCAGCGCCTCAACACTGAATGCGTGTAAAATTTCTGTAGTGTATTTTTGGAGCTGTTTGTGTTCAGAGAAAGAGAGCGATAAGACATCTTTCCAGTAAATCAAATGCACTCTTGACAACTGAAGTACGCTTACTTTTAAGCACTTGATTTACATTCACACTGATTGTTTTCCACTTTTTTCCCTCCTTTCACCACCTGACAGCTTTTCTGATTGTCAGAACAAAAAAATAGGAATAAAACTGCTTGGATATAAAACATTAAAAGGATAATTTGCCCAAAAATGAAAATGAAAAATGAAAACAACTGCTCTCCCTCTTGGTTCAAAAGCACAAAAGAACACACAAGAAGATATTCTGAAGAAGGTTGAAAACCGGTAGCCATTAACATCCATAGCAGGAAGAAGAATTTGGAAGTCAATAGTTGCCAGTTTCCAACGATCTTCAAAATATCTTAGATTTTTTTATGATATCTCAATTTTAAAATAGACTTATGTTCGTCTTAAGGATATCTATAGGATAGTGTGCTACAAAACAGTGGCAATTTACATTTAGAGCATTTAAACATCTAAAGCTTACAGTTTGTCATTTCCACCTAAACGGATCAACAATTTTTTGACATCACCTCATACTTCAGTTTCTCATGAAATCTTCTGACCAATCAAATGCTCTCTAGTATCTGACATGCCCCACCCCTTTCAAGATGCTTCTCATTTGCCTTTTATTTGATGTGCTTGATTTCAACCACTGTCAAATATAAAACTATTGGCTATTTTGTTTTTTAAATAGGGGAGGGGCTACTAGATGTCCAGCTTTGTCTTCATGTTTCAGTTGAGATTACATCAAAAATAATTAAAACTGCACATTTCAAAGCACTTCACCAAACCTTTAAGGGTGGGTTATATGATACAAATATTTTGGTTATCTCATGTTCTTGTAGAATCACAATGTATTACATTTTCTCAGAATATTCAACAAAATAATGCTTTATGTACTCTATTATTAATTAATGGAATTAATAATATATACAAGTTCAAGGTACTTTAAATATTTTTACAACATTTATTTTACAAGTAAATTTTTTCATTAATTTATGTTTTTTTAAATAATTGAATAAAGTGTATACTTAAACCTGAAATCTATTTTAATATGTAGAAATGTGTATTTTAAATAATTGATGTAAAGCTGTAGTCAGAGGCGATTCTAGAATTGTCATTTAAGGGGGGCTCAGGTGATCGCGAACTGGGTTGGGGGGTGAAAGTTTTAGGGGTGCTGAGTAGAATGATAAATATAAATAAATATTGATAAATTGATAAATAAATAAATGATAAATTTGACATCAGTGCAAATCCACCTTACAATATCAAAGAGTTAAAAACAAACAAATAAGCAAACAATACCGTTGTATTCATGTCCTTATAAAACATATTTAAAGTCTTTGATTTTGATGAGTTGAATTGTGTTTAAAGCTATTGCTCTTACTTTGTGGATTCATGCTAGATACAATGTTGCAAATGGATTTTAAAGCAATAAGACCTATGAATTGAATTGATGATTTTAAAACAACTCCCCTAATCACCATAATAAACCATCTAGGGACTTATTTCTTTATAATGAAAGAGATTTCTCTACATTCTAATTGGCTAAGCCACATGTAAATTAGTTGTAAAATATCCAGTTTAAGCAAATATCTAAGAAACCTCAATTAAAGAAGTATAAACTATGGTTACGTTCACAAGACAACAGTGTTTTTCTTTCTTTTCTAAAAGAAATTCTAAAAGGATTCTAAAAGTTTCATATCCATACACGTATAATTTCAAGAAATGTTTATCCACATGGAAATGGGAAAACTGTTAAAAAGGTGTAAAACATATGCCACACTTGTAGAGTTTGTGATACGCTAAAATCACAGAAGAATGCAATGAGCATAACGTCTTTTTTCAGTGCGTTGAGTACAGACACAAACACAAGATGATGGTGAATGCACGTATATCTAAAAATATCTGCCGCTTGAAACTGTTAATGTGTCTCGGCTGGTCATCCTGTTAATACACCATTAGCAGGTTTTGTTGTAATGGTGTTAATAAACTTAGCAGTGCCTGCAGCACAAGCACATCTTTGTAATGTTGTTGTTCCTACCGGTTGTTACACGTGCAGGGCTCTTCCTTCTTCTGGTTACATGGTACAGTGATGTCAACGTGTCCAATACATTGCTTTTTTCAAATCCACATGGCCATGGCCATTTTTTTCCACTCTGTAACCTGTTATCCAAAAAGTTTGTTTCAGGGCACTGACAATGCAGGTGTCATGGTGAAAAAAGGTCTAAACTATATTAAACGTTTACTGATTGATCTAAATCTGTTGCCATGTACGTGTGGCCTATAGCTTTAAAAAAGGGACAAACTCAGATATGCTAGATGTAAACTTTTAATTCTGTGTTTTTCATAGTTACAGTCTTAATTCAGACTTTTGTTGTGTGTTTTATGATAATGGATATGAAAAATAAAAGTGTAAATTGTGCAATTGAAACAAGAAGTATACAGGGGTTGGACAATGAAACTGAAATGCCTGGTTTTAGACCACAATAATATATTAGTATGGCATAGGGACTCCTTTTGCGGCCAATACAGCATCACTTCATCTTGAGAATGACAGATACAAGTCCTGCACAGTGGCCAGAGGGATTTTAAACCATTCTTCTTGCAGAATAGTGGCCAGGTCAATACGTGATGCTGGTGGAGGAAAATGTTTCCTGACTCACTCCTCCAAAACACCACACAGTGGCTCAATACTATTTAGACCTGAACCCTACCCCTAAACTCAACCCTCAGAGGAAACCTATGACGAATTATGAATGTGAATAGGCTACGTTAAGTATAATTTTGAACATTGTAATACCTAAGTCATACATGTCCTTGTAAACTACCATAAACAGTATACACAGACACAGACACGTGTAACTAAACTAAAGCAGTCTTACTCACTTTTAGTCATGCTGACACATCAACCACTGTATATATTAGAAAAAATCTTTACTCTGTATAACATTTAAATGTTGCAACTCTCCCTGTAAAATGACTGAGCCGCAGCTTTTACTCCATTTCTCCTCAAGCACACAGTTCCGCATGGCCCAATCCCAACAGCTTTAAGCTTTTCTCATACTCTTTGTGCCTTATCGATTCCTCTTACTATAGAGAAACCATCTGCTCCTGTAGTTTAATCCACATTCCGGCAGACGAAAGAGATCTAAAATAGAGAAAAACACTGCTCAACCCCAATTGCCTGGCCTCAAAGAGAGCCGTTTGAAGTGCAGAATTTGGCACCGGAGTAAGAGAAGATCGGCTGTCCTGTGTAATTGATCCGTCTGGAGGTCATAGTCCAACTGACCGTCTGCATATCAATCTCACCAACTGTGCAGCCACTTTTTTAGATCTTCAGATATGGAAGCGAGCCATAACATTTGCAATTAGAGGGGTAGTTGGAATAATTAACCATGGCAGTTGGAAAGCGCCATGTGTGTAAACATGAAGCCCCAAAGTCACATGTGGAAGTAGATGGTTTAGAGTTGACATAAATCATTTTAAGCTGAATTATATGATTATGTAATCAATCACATTTTTGCAGTTGTTTACATTTACCAGTTGTGCAAGGAAAAAAAAAGTCTTTTTTTTTGTGAACTGTCTCTATAAATGTTTTTTTTTTTTTTATTCATTAATTTTCTTTTTTGCTTAGTCCCTTTATTAATCTGGGGTTGCCAGAGTGGAATGAACCCCCAATGTATCCAGCGTATGTTCTACGCAGTGGATCCATACACACCCATTTACACACAACAGACAATTTAGCTTACCCAATTCACCTATACTGCATGTCTTTGGACTGGGGGAAACCGGAGCACTCGGAGGAAACCCACGCAAACACGGGGAGAACATGCAAACTCCACACAGAAGCGGCAACTGACCCAGCCGGGGCTCGAACCAGCGACCTTCTTGCTGTGAGGCGATTGTGCTACCGACTGCGCCACCATGTTTTAACCTTTATTTTATAGCACAGTAGAGTGGAGACAGGAAAACATGGGGAACAGAGAGAGAGAGTAGAAGGATTGGCAAAGGATCTCGAATAGGGAATCGAACTCGGGTCTCCGTGATCACTTCAGTGTTTTGTGTGTGGAGCCAAACTTATAAACCTTTAAAGGGGTTCCATTATGCCCTTTTTTCTTTTTTACCAGAAATATGATTTGTTTGTTACTTAAAATAAAACCCATATAACTATAATACCCTGGCTTTTCCCAAAATGTGTGTATATTTCATTCTAATTGTGTTATTTAATTAAAATTACAAAACACAAATGAGTTCTGAGTCTTTCTACCTTGAATCACCATAACGGTCAAATTGACGGCATGCCCCTACTTTGTCCCGGACCTTTGAATATGCATGCTTCTGTTGCCTAGCAACATTTTGCTAACTAAAATATAACTATTCGATAGCAAAAACATAACTTTCTAAAAAATGCTTGCCAGACAAAGTGAGGTATGGAGTAATGACTTATATGACAGTAATGTACAAGACTGTACATTGTATGAGTATTAAAAATGTTCTCTCACCGCAACTGTCAAATACGCGGTGTATATTGGTTAATTAAAAAATTGAGAAAGAAATGTGAAAAGCATCTCTCGGACTTGACAGCAACACACTACGAATACAACTCCACCAGGCTTCATCATTCATTTGCATTGCCTTTGAAATGTCTTTTTATCATTGCCTAGTACTATACTGTAATTATGCACTAATGGAACTGCTGCTGTGTTGTAATGTAATTAGGGAATTTATACAGAGGTAAGGGGGTGTCTGTGTTTTTATAATTAATTATACAGGTTACACTTTACAATAACATTCAGTTTGTTAGCATGCATAAGACTACTCGAACTAATACTTATTTCTACTTGCATCCAATGTATATGCAGTACGTTTTTTGCCATTCTTTTAAATCATTTACATGGCAGGGCAATTACTAGTTACTTCAATACAGAAAAAAGGTGATTTTTTTTTATCTACATAATTTTCATAACAGTTTTAATAAATTCTGAAATTGATCTTTTAAACTTCATGTACTTTTTGACGGGTACATCAAATGAAAAGCTTATACCTGCTTAAACAAATAACAGAAACTATAAATTTGAGGCCAGATTTACTAAATAGGACACATTAGAAACAGAATCAGAAAAAGCTTTATGGCCAGGTAGGTTTACACATACAAAGAATTTGTTTTTGTGACAGAATTATCCACAGTGCAAGGAATTACAAAATAAGAAGTAAATAGAGAATAACAATACACAAATTGACAAATGTATGTACAGGTATATTACTACAGTATCTCACAAAAGGGAGTACACCCCTCACATTTCTGCAAATATTCATTTATATCTTTTCATAGGACAACACTGCAGAAATGACTCTTTGCCACAATGAAAAGTAGTCAGTAAAAAAAGTATCCCCTTCAAAATAACTAAAAATACAGCCAATAATACCTAAACCCCTGGCAACAAAAGTGAGTACACGCCTAAGTGAAAATGTACAAATTGAGCATAATTAATAATTTTCCTTCCCCTGTGTCATGTGACTCATTAGTGTTACACTGTCTCGGGGGTCACCAGATAGCAGATATAAATGAAATGAAAAGATAAAAATAAATATTTGCAGAAATGTGAGGGGTGTACTCACTTTTGTGACATACTGCATAGACAATATTGCATGTGTAGCTATACTATCTGCAAATTGAAATGTAACAAAATGAGATTAAATTAGCATGAAAGGGCATTATTATAAAAGCCCCAAAGAAAGTTTTGGCAGTGACCTACTGAAGATGCATGAAAACCCAGTCATAATGTGTACTCCCTCCACTTGTTTCAAAACTGTTTGAGTTTCTTTTTCCTGTTGAACACAAAATAAGATATTTTGAAGAATGTCGGAAAGTAGCAGCCAATGACTTGCAAAGTATATTTGGTTTCTTTTATGGATGTCAATGGCTGTTGGTTTCCAGCATTCTTCAAAATATCTTCTTTTTTGTTCAACAGAAGAAAGAAACTCATAAAAGTTTAGAACCACGTGAGAAATCTTTATTCATGAAATCTTTATATGCCAGTTCAAATGAGTTAGTTTAAATGCCATCTAAAATCTTCTAAAATTAGCTTTTTTTTCTCTCGCGATTGTGTTTAGATTCTGTGATTTCACATTTATGGTGATGAATGGGTTCAAGTGAAATAACTGAACATAACTGTTGGAAGCTAAGAGACAATGCCCAATTTAGAAGTAAATTTCAGCTTGCGTTGCTTGCAAATTGCATTGCAGCTTTTCCTATATATCTAATAAATATAAGTTCCTTGTAATTGCTAACAAAACAGGCACAAAATGGGTTAAGACATGCTGTTTTAGGCTGTGAATAACACTACTGAATAGACTACTACAAACCTTAGTACTATTATTTTGCCTCCAGTTTATTTACCAAAAAAACTTTCAAGACAGTGCTCCTGTAAGTGGCAATTACTTGAGCTCACAGCTACTGATACATGTCAAGTACTAGGGTTAGACTTCAAGTGCCGAGAATACCACTACAGCACAGATGCGAGAACGCCACAACAACTGCAAACACGCTGTAGGAGGAATGTTGCAATTACTGTCACGTACAAGGACAAGTGAAGTCAACCAGTAGAAATGACAAATAAGCATTTATATTCCAGGAATTGGCAACATCTTTCCTGCCCTTTTCTGCTAGTTCATATCCACCTCTGATCAAATATTCTTAGCATGTGCACAGCTGTGTTGTCTTGATCTCTGATTCCTGTTCATCCACAGACGCCTGCAGAAGGAGCATCCACTGCTATCTACGCCGCAGCTGCCTCTGAGCTGGAGGGGATCGGAGGACTGTATCTGTACAATGGCCGAAAGACTGAGTCCTCAGCACTGTCTTATGACAAACGTCTGCAAACCAAGCTGTGGAAACAAAGCTGTGCTCTTGTGGGTCTCTAACTGACCTGAGAGAACATCAGAACTGAATCCATCATCTTATACTTCATAATATGTCCATGCCTTGAGTTAACAGGTTAGTATCCCTATTTGCCAAACCGTCCAGTGGTGTTTCATTTATTTAATTACTATTTTAGTGTCCACACAAGCCGTCCTTTAGGTTCCCGAGGACTTTACCTCAACAATGTGTGATCGATGCTAACAAATGCGCTGTTTTTTTTTTCGTCCGAAAATTCTCTTCTCCTCCACTCTGGAATTCTCTGGACACTTTTATTTCTCCTGACTGAAGCAAATAAAACAATGATTTCGATTCATAATCTTTTTTCTTGTGCTCCGCCAAGCTTTTCTGGGTGCTTAATGAATCAGGACCATCGCAATGGCTGTTCCACTATTTTCTGTTGGATTTCATCAACAATCGAAGGATAAAAGGATTATATGGGAAGTCTCAAGCTCTTGAAACTGGCCAAATACCAGCCTGTGTCTGATTCTCTTGGTTTCTGTGCTTGGCTTTTGTGTCCTTCTTTGTTAGTGTAGTTGTATATCTTCGGTGGCTCATTCACTGGGTTATTCTGCCCATCAGTCAGTGTCATTCTTCCCTCTGCCTACCGCATCTAATTGCCTAAACACAAACTGCAGAAGGGCTAAGGGGGAAAAACATTTGTCTGTCTGAGCCCTTCATTTTTCATTCCTCCACTGTGCAATTTGCAGTACTGTGTTTGGAATGTTCCACCGAAGAGCCGGCTGCCCTCATGCCAGGTGCCTCACCTTCATCCACTTTTTT
The DNA here is from genome assembly GCA_903798125.1 of Danio choprae. Taxonomy (NCBI): domain Eukaryota; kingdom Metazoa; phylum Chordata; class Actinopteri; order Cypriniformes; family Danionidae; genus Danio; species Danio choprae. Next base: position 9,619,136 of record CAIGQW010054073.1, on the reverse strand, counting down.
TCCTTCCCGAGGGGAATATTTCGTCCAACTGTTCTGTTCGTGACTGTGACGTGCTCAGAATCTGTGATTCCACTGTGTAATAATGTAGTTGTAGTGTATTTTTTAAAAACCTTGCTTCTGAACAGACCTTGAAAGAGAATAGTTTAAAATATGTGCACATATTTTATAAATCAAAACTATTTTTTTTTCCTTTGAGATGTCGAGTATTATCTTTTAAATATATTCTAGCTTTTTCCTGATTTAGTTTTTTCAAATATGTATTTATCCGAGGTCAGTGTGCAATAGCGAATCAGCTGATTGAGTCTTGAAATATTGGAAAATTTGCAAGTTTTCCAACAGAAGATGTCGCTTCATAAATATCAATATATAAAAGTACTGTAAAAAAAAAAATGAGTTAACAATTCTACCTGCTGGTGTTTGTAATAACTTGGAGGTGTTGTCCTGACGTTGGCTGCTTTGGATAAAGTGCTACTTTGACCTGTGAAATTCTAATTTAAATGTACTGGTGTCAAACTGCCTGTCATTTGTGTGTTTAATGTGGCATCCATCACGCGGTGAACCAGATTTCTGTTCCTTCTTTGTGTCCTCCAACGAACGGGATATGAAGCTTTGGGGTGAATGAGAGGTTAATATATTCACCCCTTTGCATTGCTTTTTTGTGAATTAGCTTTTATTATCGCCTAGTTTTGCTCATGGTACTGTAATTACGCACTAATGGAAGTGCTGCTGTATTAAAATGTATTTAGCATTATAGGAAGTATAACTTCCTATAAGTAATTAACTTCCGTGCACAGATAACAATGATCCAACAGATTAATTAGACGGCCGTGTTGCTGAGAAATAAATGAATAATATTTGGAGCCACCAAATGGTTGATGATAAATGAATCGAGAAACTGTCTTAGTACAAAATGTGCAAAGAGGATTTTGCATACTTAGCTCCTCAGCCACATGCACTGTGAATGAGCCCAATGTTTCTGTCAGTTGTGTGTGTGAAAGAGAGGAGACGACGGAAAAGAGAGAGCGGCATTATCTTGCCAGGAGACTCTGAAGTGTCTCATCTTCAGCTCTTGTTGAAAACAGAGTGAATGAGTTCCTCTTGTCTAAATAAAAACACTGATCTCCCTGTTGCAGTAGCTGTTTTGTTTTTTGTTTTTCTTTTTCTCTGGCTAATGTACTGGTAATTGTGAAGTGTAAATGAAAATGAGAGATGTAAAATCCAATTTATTTCATGTGGGTTTTATAAATGGTGCTGGGCTGGTCAATTGCCATTTCAAGGACACCATGCAGAAGCCACACGATCCATGTGCTCTATTAACTTGAATTAAAATGGCTACATTTATCCTTCGTTTCAGGCATTACACTGAAAATGATTCATTCCCACTAATACTTCCTAACCAGGTCAGTCATACGTACATGTATGCAACACAGGACAATGTTGATTTTTTTTTCTTCTTTTTATTTCTTACTGATTTGAACTAATAATTTATACTCTTTTGCTTTTAGCAGATAGCATATGTAACAGTTACAAGCTGTGTGCGTGTCTGTGACTGTGTGTGTGTTTAAGACATGACCTGAAATCCTCTACAGGAGTGGATGACTCATTTGAGGATTTTCTGTCATGAATGCCTTTGGCAGTTTGTGGGACATCCATCTCGAGCACCCACTCTCAAACACGCAATGATCTGCAAGTCTCACCTCGCTCACATATTTAAATATTAAACCATTTGATTAGTTTTTAAGTGACACTCATGAATGCAAACCCCTGCTGAGAAGATTTGCCCTTCTAAATCTAAACTTATTCCTGTGAAATAAAGTCTTCAAGTGTTAATGGTTCAGCTGATTTTAGTTATTAAGATGTTAAGCTAATGCTGACGCCACAAAACGAAATGGTTACTAAAGTAACCCTCGTTCCCCGAGGGGGGGAACGGAAATGCTATGT
>CAIGQW010054073.1:9574032-9588216 GCA_903798125.1 Danio choprae | reverse complement strand
ATATATATATATATATATATATATATATATATATATATATATATATACATACACAACAGTTCTGTCTGGTTCTCAAATCTGATTGGCTGATATAGCAGTGCGATATTCTGCAATATCAGAACTCCTACAGCCTCCTCACCCTTCTGTATTACTCCGCCCAAATAGAGTGACAGCAGATGAATAAACTCACTACAGTTTGACAAATATTGCAGCTGTTGGGCAACATAATGTACTTTTGAGGTTTTTTAGGCAAGAATGTACTTGTTTAGATTGCAACTTTGCGGTTTATTTAAAAGGATAGTGCCAATTTTAAATATTTATAATTTCTGAGATACAGCTCCATCCACAAGATGGTGACAGAGAACGCACAATAAGCCCTTAGAGGAGGAAAAACCCAGTGAAATTTTTAACTATGGCTGATCAAATCATTATAAAAGTGGTAAGTGACATTCTAAGTCGATCTCTCTGTTTTGTATGTTGTAGTGCTGTATTTATTTCATAGTAATTGCAGTGTGTTGAGTGTGAGATGGGACTCACATATTAGGAATGTGTGTATTTTGTGTTGGCTCTCTTTGTATAACCCTGAGTTACTTTTTGGTTGGCCATCTGTTTGATTCAATCATATCTTAAGTGATGACAAAACAGGTGATTTTGCTGATATTTTAAGATTATAAGGCTGAACGGCATGAAATGCCACCAGTCTACAGAAATATCTCCCAGTATTTCTCTGTTGCAATCGGGATCACAATAATTAACCCCCAAAAAGCTAAGCAGCACAATCACTACCAGATTACTGTTGTGTTTGCGCTAAGGAAAAATGCTAAACAGGTGGGCATTTCTTCTTTCTTTCTGTTTACTGAGCTAGTCTGCAGTAATGACAACATGAGATGCATTAGAATCAAACACATGGCCAACCAAAAAGTATCTTACTCAGGGTTAAGTAACTAAGTCAAAAGGAACTAACTCAGGGTTATACAAAGAGAGCCAACACAAAATACACACATTCCTAATATGTGAATTCCATCTCACACTCAACACACTACAATTACTATGGTACAGCACTACAACATACAAAAGGAGAGATTGACTTAGAAAGTCACTTACCAGTTTTATAATGATTTAATCAACAAAATCATTTGGATTTGCAACAAAATTTGGATTTGAAATCATTTTATTTGCAACAAAATCATTTGGAGTTTATTTTGGCAGTTCAAAACAGCTCACCAAAATCAACATTTTGGGTAGTTTGTTTTGCTTCTAAACATATTTGAGCTACCATTGTTCCATGATGATCACACATTTGTTGAATGTGTCAGCCTGGAATTCCACCTTCTTTGACAAGCTTCTTATGCACAGAGTTCAAAGTCAGTCAGGAGAAAACCATCCAGCACAACACCACCAGGTTAGCAACATGAATAAACTGGAGACCTGGTAGACTAGCAGACCTGGTATAGAGGTAAGATTGCTTGCGGAGAGATTTTAATTGCACTGAGGGTTTCACAAACCAGAAGCCCCTCCGCATCATGTCACATCTGATTAAGTTCTAAACATTGTTCCATTTGGTGTCCATCCGCCGCAAATAAAAACCATTGTGGCATGCCACTGTGGCTCTTTTGATGTGAAAGTCTGGAGAAGGCTGTTTGTCTTATATGAAACTGTCACTCACAGCCACCATTGTTGTTGTTTAGGAGTACCTTGACACATTTAAAACCCACCTCTGCAGTGCAGGGGTGTCAAAAGGTTCAAAAACGGTATACCATCACATAGCCTTTCGAACTTCTTTTTGCCCTCAAATGAAGAACAAAAAAGAACTTTGTTTAAAGTATACTGGGACCTTAACTCATGAACAGAACCTACTTCACACAGAACGGCATCCAGGACTCGAACCAGGGACGTTTTTGCTGTGAGGCAACTGTGCTAATCACTGATTCACTGCGCTGCTCTTTGAATGCATTCAGACAGCCACAGTAGACCAGCTACTCTTTCAAACCAAATTGTAAGTTTGCAAAGATCACAATGCGCTATTACTAACATAAGTCTGCAGTGTTGATTTGCCACAGTTGGAAAAAGTTTTATTTTATTTTATATCAAGTTTTATTTCCCATTGTGTCCTTTTCCGCTCATATGCAACATATGTTTATTTATCAATATTAAACTGAGAAATCAGAGAAACCTCATACAGGTATGACACCTTTGTTTAATTTACCTCTGTGACCTTTGATTCATTTAATGTGCTTGGTGTATTTTATGTATTTTGCTGACAGATTTGGACTGTGTTCTTGGAGTGAGTCTTCAAATATCAAATATAATGTTTTATCTTTGACTAACATACACAGAATGTTCACTATGAACTATTCCTTTACTCACTAAATTAATTATCTCAGTACAACCACGTTTTCTTATTGCCAGTTTGGTCTACAGCTCACACTCTAGATCAGACCTGGTTAAAGTAAAAGGAATTTTCATTGATTAGAAAGTCATCATGACTGATGATGCCTCATATTTCCTGTGATGGCTGATAGGTTCCCCTGAAGCTTTGAAGGAATAGCGTATGCTAAATGCATCAATAACCAATCTGGAGTTGCTGAAATTACCTTGTTGGTAAAAATTGCCTCACATTTTCTGCTCTTATAAGGTCAACCCAATAAAAAAGCAATAACGTTTGAGCAAAATTATCAGTGCTCAAGCTATTATTCCTTTCTCCAATAGCCAAGACCACAGTGGGAGACAGCAAAGAGCAAATGAAAGTGGCGATCAGCATCTGCGTTATTTTAGTAGAATGGAGAAGAAGATCACTATTACCTTACCGAAATGGGAATTGCCAAAGATAGCAGCACTGCAAACACAGGTGGATTGAGGGGCGGTTGAGCAAGCGCTGAAAGCATTGTGGTAACATTCAGTGACCTTGCCTTAAAAGACACGCACACATCCTCAGGAGTAGTTTGACAGTAGTGGAAATAGATGGAGGTCTTTGGCTTCCTGTATGATTGCTTTGTAGTATAACCTATTTCCAATCTCTCTGTGCTGACTGCTGTTTACTTTTTCCCCCAAGTTATTTACCCCGCTTACATCTTGTGCCTATTCATTTGAATTCATAAATTGTTTTTTCATGGTCCTTGAATTTAATTGGTTAAGCAGCATTTTTGCTGATACTAGGAAAAATTCCGAAAGGAAACTATGTATGCATTCTTACTCCGGATGAAAGAGTCCTTAAAATGGGAACACTGAAAAAAACAGGTAAGAAACACATGCCTATGCCGCATGCCTATAAACAACATTTTAAATGATTTTTAAGGGTGTCTTGAAAATTAATTGATTGATTGATTGATTAAAAACTAAAAATGATTGAAAAAAAAAAAAGAGAAACTCTTGCTCGTGCAATATGTAAGGAATAATTGAAGGGCCATTGAATTATTCGAAAGATAATGCACACAGTGTGCATATTTTCTAATAATTCAATTGACTAGAGTCAATTATTCCACTTATGCTACACACCGTAAGACATTTTACAAATGTTGTATTTCAGGACAGCTCCTGTGTGTAGAACTACTGTAGTTTCTTACGCATCACATTCAAAGCCTTCTGTTTTAATTTGATATATGACAGTTATAAGCTGTGTGATTTCAGCATAATGATATAAAACTGCAATGCAGTTCAAAACCTGCCTGGAACTACTTTAGCTGTGCGGTTCAACAGCCCCAGAGTATAAATGTTATTAATATGTTTAAACATTCTGTTTCTTTAGACACGTTTACATCCAAAAACAAATTCAGAATCAACTGCTGTTGACTCATGGTTTACCTTTAAAAGACAGTGAGATATATAAAAGGATGTGGGAGCACTAAAGGAGGAATAGCAATGATGAGCCCTCATTGTCTTGCACTGCTGCATGGTGATCGCAAAAAAAGATCATCCACAAAAAATCGTCCATTATAGAGAATTGTGTAGCTCCTTATTGTGAGAAAATGGAATGTGCCTGGACACATATTTGAAGGCTGGACTGTGTGGTGAAAATGGGATTTGTCAGTGTTGAGGGAATAGATATATTCATCATTGCTGGCTGACTGTCACAGTCTCGTTGGGGTGTTGAAACACATATTAGGGTGTAACAGGCCAAGCCAGCTTCATCCATGTGTGAGCTATGGAAACACTGAGAAAAAAAAAATCTGTATAATAAGGTCTTAGTTCTCCTTGCTGCCAAATGGTAATCCAGATTTTTTTAAGCATTTACCAAGGCATATTGTTTTGTGTCACCCAGCTGCCAAAACACACTAAATATATAATTTACCAAATTTCCAAAGGACTTAGAAAGGCATGGATTGGTAAAATAAATGAGACATATAAGACCTACATTTTCAGGTAAGAATATTAGATTGTCTATTTGCTAACACACACACACACACACACACACACACACACACACACACACACACACATAGTGTGACATAGCAGGAACACAAATCAGCATCTCTGAGGCCATGGCTTGCCATCTGTAGTTTGGAGGAGAGTTCTTGCCCCAGGTGGAGGAGTTCAAGTATCTTGGGGTCTTGTTCACAAGTGAGGGAAGGACAGAATGTGGATTGACAGATGGATTGATTGGTGCAGTGGCAGTGGCAATGCAGTTGATGTACTGGTCTGTTGTGGCGTGGTGAAGAAGGAGCTGAGCCGAAAGGCAAAGTGCTATGAAGAGTCTAACCATTTAGCCTAACACATTACAAAGAACAATGTTTTTATTTTTATATTATTGAATTGAATATAATAAAATAGTAAACATTATATTATAAATAGGCGCAATCCCAATTCTACCCCTTAGCTCTTCCCCTTACTCCTACCCCTCGTTATGCGCGTTCACATGAAAGGGTAGGGGTGTCCCAATTCTCTTTAGCTTGAAGGCCTAGGGTTAAGGGGAAGGGCTAGATAGCCCTTGAAACAGAGATTTTTCAGGACCACACTCAAAACCAAGTGGTACAAAAATTTCCAAATAAATACCAAAAAATAACGCAACTGGAATAACCACAGCAGTCGCGATCGTTGATCTCATATGAAGCAAGAGATGGCGATGACATATGATGAGGTGTGCAGGTGTTGTAGTGGTGTCCCATTTCTTAGGGGTACATTTTTAAGCCCTTCCCCTCTGTTTTACACTCTGTTTCAAGGGCCAAGGGGTAGGGGTACAAAAAATAGAATTGGGATTGGGCCATAGTGTATATGTTAGTGTATATGACGAGTTCAGATGCAAATTGTTATCTGAAATGTTATTATAAATTGTGCACTTTTCTTATGCTCTTGTGTGTTGGTTCCCCAGCGGGAGGGGAACGGAAATGCTATGTGGAAAACTTCCACTATGGGGATTTCGTCAGAAGCCAATCATCTGAAAGAGTAATAAAACGGGCCAATGAAATGTCAATGAATTGGCGGCGTCAGCGTGCACAGCTGGCAGCAATCACAATCAATTGTGTATAAAGATGCCATCTGTGCACAGCAAAGACACCTTTTCGCTTCCAGAGCCGAACAAGCTACTGAGAGAGTCTTCGGGTTCTTCCAAACCTCCTTCATTGAGAGAGAAAGAACGAGAAAGCTGTCGGTGTTTGAAAACAGACTGTTTCTCCCGGTTCCAGAATGTGTGACACGCAGTGGCAGACGGTCGAGCTGGGCTATTCTCCCTTGCCTGGCGTTCTTAGCATTGTCCATAGCTGCATCGGAGGGTGGGCTGTCATTTTCCAATGACAAGTCGGACCCGCTTCCTCTCTTAGGGGTGGTAAGCGAGGCTCCGGATATAGAATCTGAGATGATGGCCGTGCTAACCCGGGCAGCTTCGGCGGCGAGGCTGGAGATGGCTTGTCCCCCAGCTCCGCCGCTGGACTGATTAGGGGTGTGACGTGGAGGATAAGAAGGGGAAACCCTCTAAAGCCTCCCGTCTCCTTCTTCCCGGAAGTGCACAGTAAGTTCATGCAGCGATGAGGGCACCTTTTTTTGCCCAGTCTGTGTGCGCTCCACCCTCAAATTCCTCAATGATGGAGCAGCCAGGGGGTACGAGGCGAGTCCCCAGGTCGAGCGTGCTAGTGTAAGAATGAAAATTATCATATGCATTTGTTTATATGGCAAAACGTGTCTTTTTCACCAAGAAGGTCCAAATAGATGCCAAAGGCAGATACTGATAAGATCAGGGCCTGGTGTGTGGACTTTGGGGGTTTTACGATGTGGTCACATTTTGATTGGTCAGCATCGAGCACCCCACAGACAATCACCGCCTCCCCGCCTCAGGGCGCCTCTAAGTCCGGTGCGGACCGCGAAGCATCTCTGAGATGGGCCACTCGGAGAAAAGAAGGTTTGCTTCCCTGGCGGAGGGCCAGAGACACCCATATCATTAAATACGGCCGTAGGGCTACCAAATTTTATAAAGAGCAATTCTCCTCTCTCCGGAGGTGACAGCCCGAACACTGCCAGTATGGGACGCTATGCCTTCCAGCTCGCAGGATTGGTGCTTTTCGCCACAGGCTCCGAGAGTGCCAGAGGATGGGCTCCTTTCTCACGCACTCTCAGCCGCCCTGCAGGCTCTTGGGACGAAGTTAAAATTAACTTCTTTTCTTTCACTCTTCCTCGTGACGCGCGCCTCCCGGGGTCCCCCAAGTTCACGGGCGTGTATTACACCAAGGTCAGCCCTGTATCCGCCCATGTCTTGCGCGAGGAGATTGCTGTCCTCCTAGCGAAGGACGCAATCGAGCTGGTTCCTCCAGCTGAGATGAGGTATAGGCTTTTTAGTCTGTACTTCATCGTACCCTAAAAGAGCAGTGGGTTATGAACAATACTAATTCTGTGCGTTTTGATCCGCTGCCTTACAAGCAGCCGCTCAGAATGCTCATGCAGAAGCACATTCTCCGGTGCGCTCATCCTCAGGATTGGTCTGCAGTGATAGACCTGAAGGACATGTATGGTCATGCCTCCATTTCCCACGCCACCAGCAGTTTTAACGGTTTGCGTGCGAGGGTCAATCATGGTAGTACAAAGTCCTCCGTTCCCGGCTCTCCCTGTCTCCGTGGGTTTTCACCAAGCTCGCGGAGGATGCCCTAACGCCCCTTCGGCTCACGGGCATCTGCATACTCAATTATCTCGATTACTTTTTTAGCTCACGCAGGATCAATTGGTTATGCACAGGGACTGGGTGCTCCGGCACCTCGAACTGTTAGGGTCTCGGGTAAACCAAGAAAAGAGAGGGCTCGCCCCCGTGCAGAGCATCTCTTTTCTCGGGTTGGAGCTGGACTCGATCACCATGACAACACGCCTCCCCAGAGAGCGTGCCAAGCTGATGCTGACCTGTCTGAGAGAGTCAGCAGGAAAACTGTGGTCCCACTGATATTATTGAGAGGCTCCTGGACATATGGCATCTGCAGCCGCTGTCACACCACTCGGAATGCTTCATATGAGATTCACAATCGGGTCCCCAAACGCACATGACACGCAGGCATGCACCAGATGACTGTCTCCGCTGTGTCGCCGCGCCCTCAGCTTCTGGACGGACCCTGCGTTTTACAGGCCTGTGTGCATCTAGAACAAGTTTCCAGGCATGTCGTTGTTTCGACTGATGCTTCCAGTATGCGCTGGGGGGAAGTGTGTTGCGAGCATGCAGCTCCGGCTCCGTAGAAGGAACTTGGTTGCATTGGCATATTAATCGCCTGGAGCTGTTGGCAGTGTATCTCGCGTTGCGCCGTTTTTTACCGATGCTAGAGGGGAAACACGTGCTGGTCAGGACGGACAGCACGGCGGCGATGGCGTATATCAACCGTACGGGGGGTATACGCTCTCGCCGCATGTCTCAGGTCGCTCGCCGTCTGCTCCTCTGGAGTCATACGCGGCGGAAATTGCTGTGTGCCATTCTTATCCCCGGCGAACTCAACCCTGCAGCTAATGCACCCTCGCGGCAGTTCCATGCCTGGGAGAATGGAGGCTCCACTCCCGGCTGTCCAGCTGTTATGGGTGCGTTCTGGAATGCGCTGGCTACACAGCTGGCCCCGGGGCATGCGTAATACGCCTTTTTTTCCAGTGAGCCTACTCGCACAGATACTGTGTAAAGTCAGGGAGGACGAGGAGCAGGTCTATTTATTGCGCCTCTCTGGCTCAACCGGACCTGTATTTCAGCTCTCTCCTCGTGACGGCCCCTCACTGGCCATTTGAAGAAGCACCTTCTTCTTTGGGACAGGCACCATCTGGCACCCGCGCCCAGATCTCTGGAACCTCTGTGTGGTCCATAGATGGAGCGCGGAGGACTTAGGTGACCTACCAGTTCGGTGGTTAACTCAGGCTAGAACACCCTCTACGTTGCATGCCTACCTCCTGAAGTGGAGTCTATTCGCTGTGTGGTGTACTTCTCTCTGAGAAGGACCATGGACATGCCAGATCAGTGTGATGCTATCCTCCTTCAGCTGGCTGGAGCTAAGGCTGTCCCCTCCGCACTGAGGGATTGGCGTTACGATCATCCCCGCTCTAAGGACGCAGGGATGGCGGCACGCTGTGAAAGCATCACCTCATCACCAGTTCCCAGAGGCGCGAGACACTGGATAATTAATTCAATTCTGTCCCCCTCTCATACCTACTTGGAGATTTCTCTTAGGAGATGCCTGCTCGATCCACTCGACTCAGTATCTTTAAGATTTCTGTCCAGGTAGACAGCTCTGCTGGTCGCGTTGGCATCAGTCAAGAGGGTCGGGTATCTGGAGGCATTTTCAGTCAGCGAAGTGTGCCAGCAGTTTGAGCCGGCCCACTCTCACGTTTTCCCACCAAGGTGCCCAAGGTTCCTACAGCGTTTCTTTTAGAGTACATAGTGAACCTGCAAGCGCTGCCAACGGAGGAGGCAGACCCAGACCCTTTTCTTGCTGTGTTCCATTTGCGCTCTGCACTATGTGACCGCATTAGAGCTAACGACTTTAAGCAGCTCCTTTTCTGTTATGATCGGCAGACGGGAAGTGCCGTATCCATTCTGAGGTTGGCCCACTGGATAGTGGATGCCATCTTCCTCGCTTTCGGTGCCAGGGTGAGCCGTGTCCCCCGGGAGTGAGAGCACACTCGATTGAGTATTGCCTCCTCTTGGGCATAAGTTCCTCCGAGGCCCCCAGCATCTGACTTAGCGGAGAAGTCAGGTGCCTGGCCCATTACGTTGTTGGCATGCCCACTTGGTCAGCCATGCCCACTTGGTCAGCCTACTGGGTATAGGTGCCTGCTATGCGCGATCCCCACTGGCGATCCCATATGCTTCATTCAGCCACTGCATAGTCCCTCCTCTTAGGCGGGCCCGTGTCTTCCCTCCCTGCTAACCATCCTTCTTATGTGTACTCCCCCTTCTCAGGGTTAGTTCATATGTTTTCATACCACCAGGTCTCTCCATTAGGCAGCAGGTGGCCTCCACAGCATCCTCCCTATCGGGACTGCACGCTTTCCCAACGTACTGCCGTACTTTAAAACAGAACGGAGGGGAGGGGGTGGAACAGAAATGCTATGTTCCTTTACAGCGGCTCTTCAGCTAGAAAAGGTGTCTTTGCTGTGATTTTCCACATAGCATTTCCGTTCCCCCCCTCAGGAAACGAGGGTTACATAGTAACCATTCCGTTCAGTAATTTCACTTTTAGGTTATTATTGTTGCTTTTAAAGTGATATAACTGAACATAAACATAGGAGGCCTGTAAAAATATTCATTTTAGAAGAAAGTTCAGGGTGACATTTTGAGTTTTTTGCCTTTTTCATTTGCAACAAATGTAATAGTTATTCTGCTCTGCCTTTTCTATTCAATGCTTTTCAGTGTGGCGAAAAAGAGTAGCACCTGACAACAGAAAATAAATAAGCAAGTTTTTGCTCCAGGACAGAATGGAGATGAGTAATGCCACACTCCCTGTGCCCTGCCTCTGTGTAATTAGATTGTAATTGCACCACCCTGAGATGCCCAAAGAAACCAAGTCATCAAATCAATTGCACTGTCCTCGTTCATAGCCATTTCTGTTAGCTTTCTTTGGATGAATAATTGAAAGCAACACAGGCTTTGGGCAAATGCACCTGCTAAGCTTTTTTCTCTGCTATCATTGAGTGATTTTTTTTTTTTGGGAATGTGTAAACACGTATCATTCTAAGGTTGTCTGATTTCATTTCGGCAATACATGTTCCTGCAATAGTAGGAACATGATAATCAACATGCTATTTGATCATAAAACGGTGCAGTGTGTCATGTGGGTATTTTTAGAATTTTTTACAAGAAGCTGAAATATAGGAAACACAAATGGAGGATTAAACATCACCTTAAATGTGTTTATCACTGAATTAAACACTAATTAAACAGATTACATATTAAAGTCTTGCATTTTGATTGTTTTTTATTTTATATAATAGAAAACAAACAAACAGTAGACCCATATTTAAAAAATGACTTATTAACCTCTATTTGACTTTTTAAATTAAATTAAATTTCATTTTCCAGCATACTTATAAACAAATGTGATTATTTGATTAGGGAAGTGAGTGAGTGATTAGTGGTGCTTTATTTCCTTCAGTTTAGATTGGATTTGAATAATATATTTTTCTTAAAGACTTGAAAGTTAGTTTCCACTAAATAGAATATAATATAGTTTTTCTTGGACCTCAACTGGGACTTAAAAATAAAGAATAGAATAGAATAGAATAGAATAGAATAGAATAGAATAGAATAGAAAATATATTTTTCCTGGTCTTCAACTTAAAAATAAAGATAGAGACATCATGAGGACAAAATGGGCCTACAACAGACACTGCACCATCAGTCCATTCACACTAGCAGGAATTCACACTTCATTACCTGTTTAATTTATTTTAATTAGTCTCACATTATATTCAAGTCTGAAGGACCTCGCTATCTAAGAAAAACAATCAGAATCTAAAGCAGAAATCAAACAGGCAGGGCCATGAAGTTCAACAGCAGAGAGTATAAAAGAAAAGAGAGGGGAGTTTATGCCATTACTACCACAAAAATCCTTCATCAGAGCACCGGGACACAGCTGTACGAGCACAAAAGCAATCACAGCGTTCACTTCGATAACACTTCATCAGACCTTATTAACAAATGACCAGATGCTGAAACAAATGAAGGGCAAATTGTTGTTTTAGTGTGTTTTGTATATGAAGCAAAGCCCTTCTGTGACTTTTCTATCCATTACGCACTGAAGGTGCGTAGGCACCTATTGTATCCGTTCCGGTTCTTCTTTTTATTATTATTCCGGCTTCCTCTTTTTCCTTTTCTTCTTCCTCTTCTTCTTCCGCTCTGGGAGTCTATAGCAGCTCTATGAACCGTTTGCGGCATTTGCGCAAACTTTGGCACACTGATAGAGGACAGTCTGATCTTCAACCACAACAAATTTGGACTTTTTAACTCTCTAGCGCCACCACTTGTCCAAAGTTTCACTTATGTTTATCTTTTTAACTTTAGATAAACTTAAGGTGTTATCTCCGTAATGCATTGACGTATCCACACCAAACTTGGTGTGTGTTATCACAACCATGGTCTAAAGTTATCTGCAGCGTTTCGGCGCGCTGCCCCATAGTGGTCCGGAGATACAAAAAAAAAGGCTTTTTTTGCTTATAACTTCTCAACCCTTCGTCCAAAATTCATACAATCTCTTTACATCCGGCGGAGCATGCCGAGTCAAATGATGTTTGATTTTCCATTTTGGCCAATCAAACATCATTTTGATGGCCATTTTGGCCGTCAGCCATTTTGAATGATGTCAAAAAAAAATTATATTTTACAGACGCATTGGCGAATTGTTATGAAAGTTGGTATGTGTGTTCGGGAATGTGCCCTGAAGGTGCTCAAAAAGTTTCATCACAGCGCCACCTTTTGGTCAAACGTTATAACAATATTTCTAAAAATTCTAATAACTTTTGACAAATTTTTCCTATTGTTATGAAACTTGTCTTGATACATTCATTGGGTTGTCCTGAGAATATCGATACCAATTATGCCTTAATTACCTGAACTTCCTGTCCGCCTTCTAGCCTTAAGTCAAAAAACTTTTTTCAACTTCTCCTACATCGTTTGGCTAATTTGCACCAAATTTGACTTAGATCATCTTCAGACCCTGCTGACAAAAAGTTATTGAATTTGTGTCGATAGGTGTAATGTTTTTTGTTTACTGACAATATAACAAAGCTTACAAATTTGGTAATAACCTTTGACTGCATTTGCTTATTTTGATTAAAATTATCTCAAATTGTTCCTTGGGTCATGCCGACAACACAGATACCAATTATGCCATAATCTGCCATAAAATTCCTGTCCGCCTTTTTGATATTGTTCAAACCATTCTTTTTTTAACTCTTCACCAATTTTGACTTCATCTTCAGACCATGTAGACCAAAAGCTATTGGCATTCATGTTGATTGAAAAAACTGTTGTCATTTAGCATATGCGCAAACTTGATGTAATGCTGCCAGATGACATTACAGACTGAATCACTACAATGGTTTGAAGTATTGAAACCAAACTTAATGTGTGTGATCTAGACCTGACATTGACCAAACTATGTCAGTTTGAGCCACCTTCTGGGTAAAATTGACAAACAAATAAATTCTATCAATAGAAATCATACAAAATTTATCAAATGACTTTTGAATAGTTTTGTCTATTGTCATGAGACTTGTCATGAGGTCTTGCAGATTCCTTGTATCATTGATATGCGAACATTAATATCATTTATTCCCTAATTTACACAACTTTCGTTTCACCATGTTAAATTAGTTTGAAAATCTGTTGTTTTAAACTCTCCATAGATCGTTAGCATAATTTCCACCAAATTTGACTCAGAACATGCTGCCAAAAAGTTATAGAATTTTCCAGTTGCTCTGTAGCTTGTTGCCGTGCTTGTTTATGTGGCCGCTGGGCGGCTTGGCCCCGATAATTGCTGCTTGCAGCTATGTTTTAACTTGAGTTTATAATTCATATTTTTTCCCTGCAGTTTACATTTACATCAGTCATTTGGCAGACGGATTGTCCAAAGCGACTTACAATTAAAGAGGCATTCAGCGAAAGAGGCAATACACACAAGAAGTGATAGTTATACAAAAGGAACTCTTAGTGTCAGAGAATTAAGTGCTAGAGTTAGGATGGTGGAGTGTTTTTTTATAGTGAGAAGAGTGTTTCTACTTATCTCTGCATTCTGCAATACTTTCTATCTGTTATTTGCTGTGTTCATGACAAGGTGTAAAGTCTGTTTAATTGATTCTTTTGTTAGTTTAATGTGTATATTGTGAAATTTGCTGTGCATGTTTGTAATGAGGCAACAGACACGTGATTTTTTTTAGGCAACACACTGCGGAATTAGTGTTTAATGCAATTTTATGCATTGTGTCATATCAATCAGCTCCTCCTTTTTCTGGAGTGAAAGAACACCAATAAACTTTATAAAACATATCTATTTATGCGAAGGTTGATATTCATTCCTGCCTGTGCTTTCATATACATCAATACCACAAAATGCAACTCTAAATAGATGTCCGTCTGAGATTTGAGGGCGATCTGAGAGTTGTTTTTTTGTTTTGTTTTTCTGACATGCTTATTCTCTAACATAGCCTAGTTGCTCTGAGAGTAACTCTTGCTAGCATGGCATTATATATTATAACATATAATTTAATGTTAATTGTGCAATTTGTGAGATTATTAGGACTAAAAATATACAAACATTCAGGAACTGATTGATTAACCAGGGTGTTAAAACAAAAACAAAAAAAGCCACTTTTCAGATCTCTGACAACACAGCGGGCTATAAACAGAAAGGTAATTGTCACTTTTTAGGGTCCTTCGACTCTCCGTTGTGGTCTGTGCTTTTTTGAGCATGTTTCTGGGTTTGCTATTTGTTGCTAGTTGTGTGCATCCAGATTTAAAAAGGCCTATTATGCCAGGTGACTTAAAGTTATTGCATGTGAGAAAAAAATACATATTTGATTGTATTTTAAATTTACAATATACAGTCTCTCAAAGTATTTAAATCCAAATTACATTTTATTTTATTTGTTCAGCAAAATACAAATGGGAAAATATATATTTACTAATTAAATACGTATTTCAAGTAGATTTTATTAAAATACTGCCCATCTCTTTGTAGAAGTGAAAACAGGTAGCCAGATTTATCTATCTATCTATCTATCTATCTATCTATCTATCTATCTATCTAT
>CAIGQW010054073.1:9527041-9574022 GCA_903798125.1 Danio choprae | reverse complement strand
TATCTATCTATCTATCTATCTATCTATCTATCTATCTATCTATCTATCTATCTATCTATCTATCTATCTATCTATCTATCTATCTATCGAGAACAATTGAAGCATTTGATGGGAAGACATGCTATAGAAATAACTGTCATACGGATAGGCTAAAATCAAGCTTAGGATGTTCATTTGCTGTATGCCTCTCCTTGTTAAAGTCTCTAGACAGAAATGTCTTTTCTTTTAGAGCAAAGAACTCGAAAGAAATGATGAATAACTTCAAGGTGAACAAAATCATTAAAGACTGCATGAAAAAGCTTTGTAATTAACCCTTGACACAAATGATCATTTTTAATCATTTATGCTACTACTAATACGAATAAGTGCTAATTACTGAAGTCTATAATCATCGATCAAAAACACGTTCTAATCTTAGTCTTTCATTCTGCTTAAATAGCAATCAAAGCCTCAGATTCACAGGCAAAGGTATTAGAGAGTAGGTTTACACAGTGGGTGCGTTTAGTGCCATTTAGTACCTTAATGTGTTTTATGAATACGTTTGCCTGTGGCCACTTTCAAAGACTGCTGGAGACCTTGATCACTGAGCGTGAAGGTAAAACGCTCTGAGTAACTGAATACAAGCAATCTGGAGGCTCTGTGCTGTTCTGTTGCAAACAATGGCACAAAGCAATCTGCTGTTCTTTGAGCAGAAAATTGAGATTTTTTTTGTGTCGCTTAAAACAAAATTCTTTGTTGTAAGCAGTTTAGGGATCACAGACAATTTGCCATATGCCTGCTTTTTTTTCCGACTGAATGGCTACAGCAGTGCCTAACCAATTCGACTGAATAACCTTCATCATTTCAAGGCATCTCGCTCTTTCAATCCATTTAGCTACTAAGTGATGATAGAAGGTCTGAAGATTGCATTATTGCTCTGAAATGTTGCATTTACTTTTAGAATACATGTGAAATGGCATATCACAGCTTGTTTAAATGAGTTTATCTTAGGATATAAACACAGTTTCCTTTAGAGTTTTAAATGCAACTTTATGTAACAGCAGAGTTTTTGTTTGATTTATGAAGGTCAATTTAAGACATTTTCAATATTAGGGTTTCAGCTAAATATCACTTTTTATTTCAGTTTGTCAAGACTGCATTCATTCAGCTGATGATATGGTGCCATATTTCACAAATACCAGCATTGGTAGAGTCTTGCTGGAAGAAGACAACTAAAGTTCTTGTTCACAGCTCTCCTTTTGTCCTTCAATATAAAAGTCTTTAGTATTACTTACTATTTCACACATATATATACAGTATATATATATATATATATATATATATATATACCCTTATAGATAGGGTGAGGAGCTCTGTCACCCGGGAGGAGCTCGGAGTAGAGCCGCTGCTCCTCCACATCGAGAGAAGCCAGCTGAGGTGGCTCGGGCATCTGTTTCGGATGCCTCCTGGACGCCTACCTAGGGAGGTGTTCCAGGCATGTCCCACCGGGAAGAGGCCTCGGGGAAGACCCAGGACACGCTGGAGAGACTATGTCTCTCGGCTGGCCTGGGAACGCCTCGGGATCCCCCCGGAGGAGCTGGAGGAAGTGTCTGGGGAGAGGGAAGTCTGGGGTTCTCTCCTAAGACTGCTGCCCCCGCGACCCGGCCCCGGATAAGCGGTTGAAAATGAATGAATGAATGAATGAATATAGAGTATGAGCAATATCACATGAGTAGCAGTGTGATATGGCTGTATATCAGCACTGGTGGGAGGTGTGCGTCCCACCAGTGCTGATATACAGCCATATCGCACTGCTACGAGTGGGATATTGCGTTTATACAACAGTTCGATGGCACAATTGTGTATATAAAAAAGAAAATCCAACACGGAGAGTCTAAAAACCCTATTTGTATTAGGAACTACTTTCTTCCGCCATTCATTCACATCTGCAGCTGACGCCAGAACAGCAGAAGCCGTTGCTACTTCACAAACATCACTTTAGAGATAATGTTTGAATGATTCTCTATCGTAATGTCTAAAGTGATGACAAAACAGGTGATTTTGCTGACATTTTAAGATTATAAGGCTGAACTTCACATGAAATGCCATCCGTATACAGAGATATCTCCTTACAGTATTAGTCTATTATAGTCTACAGTATTTCTCTGTTGCAATCAGGATATCAAAATAATTAACCCCGAAAATTACGGGGTTATTATGACACGCTGTCTCTCAGAAATGATAAATATTTTAAAAAATAGGCACTATCCTTATAAATAAACTGCATAAATGCAATCTAAACAACTACATTCTTGACTAAAAAAACCCTTAAAAGTACATTATGTTGCCCAACAGCAGCAAAATTTGTCAAACTGTAGAGTGTCCTCAGCTTGTTGCTGTATGTGGGCGGAGTAATACACAAGGGTGAAGGGTTAAGAGACTGGTCGAGTGCTGTTACTGGCAGAATATCGCATGGCTATCAGCCAATATATATACTGTATATAGGGGAGAGTGGGGAAGGTTGCAACAGTTGCAACAAGACTTATTCCTCCATTTAGAGAGTGATGATAATTATACAACATATTCTCAGTTAGACCCTTCCTCAATCTGAAAGAAATCAGCCACATGTGACCATTCCTTCAGTACAAAACTAATAGTGAGAACATTATTCATTTGTATAATTTAAATCACTGCATTCTTAGCTTTAAATAGGTATAGCTACCAAGCGTTAAAGCTATTGTATCTACCTAGCATAGAATGTTTATTCATGCTGTTGCAACCGTCCCCTATCACAACATTGATTTAAAAACTTGTCATATTAACAATGTACAATTTTAATGTAATTTAATTTTAAATAATTAATTCTTTAATTAATTCATTTCAAAATTTGAAGTAGTTTTGTAAAGGTTCAATCTAGATTTTCAGTAAAAATATATTTGTTCAGATTTTTTTTGTAGGCCTGATCAATTTAACAATTTTTACAATTTAACCAATTTACATTTAGAATATTTACAAAAAATATGTTTTGATTGTTTTTTTTTACTATTAATCTTTAATGAATGTTTCAACTGTCCCTGTGAGTTGTTGCAACCATCCCCATGCTCATTGGACTTTGTCCACATATATTATCATACAACCCCAAATCAGAAAAAGGTGGGACAGAATGGAAAATGCAAATAAAAAAAGAAAGTAGTGATTTCTAATTTTACTTTGACTTGTTTTTCATTGCAGACAATACAACAAACATTATTTAATGTGTTCTTCATCATTTTTATTTATTTGTTTGTTTTTTTTAACAAACACGTATTCCAATTTTGGTTCTTGCAACACATTTCAAAAGAAACTTTAAAGCATTTACCACTTTGTAATGTTGACATTCCTTTTCACAACACTTAAAAGACGTTTAGAGACTGAGATACCAAGTGACGAAGTGTTTCAGGTGTAATTTTGTCCCATTCTTCCTGCAAACAAGTCTTAAGGTAGGCAACAGTGCGGGGTCTTCATTGTCAAATTTTGCGCTTCAAAATGAGCCACACATTCTCTATTGGAGACAGGTCAAGACTGCAGGCAGGCCAGTCAACTTCCTGAGACATGTCTTTTTGAGATTTTAAAAAATGCGTCCTGCTGGGGTTTCTAAATCTTCTAAAATGTCTGGGATTCAGCTTTTGTTTTCGCTTTGCAAAGTTGTTATTAATTGTATGCGTTTTCGCATTAACTTTTTATTTAAGCCTATTTTCACTTGGCTTCGCAGCTGACTCGTTACTATATACTCTGAGAGAATGAAATGACATCTAAACTGGCTGCAAAATATTAGTTTACAACTCATTTGCCTTATTTAAATAATCTACACTTTTTATAATTGTTATTATAATTTTTTGAGATATTATGTTCATTCATTCATTTTCTTTTCGGCTTAGTCCCTTTATTAATCTGGGGTCGCCACAGCAGAATGAACCGCCAACTTATCCTATATGTTTTACACAGCGGATGCCCTTCCAGCTGCAACCCATCTCTAGGAAACATCCACACACACTCATTCACACACATACACTACGGACAATTTAGCTTACCCAATTCACCTATACCGCATGTCTTTGGACTTGTGGGGGAAACCGGAGCACCCGGAGGAAACCCACGCAAACACGGGGAGAACATGCAAACTCCACACAGAGTCAAGCTTAGGATGTTCATTTGCTGTATGCCTCTCCTTGTTAAAGTCTCTAGACAGAAATGTCTTTTCTTTTAGAGCAAAGAACTCGAAAGAAATGATGAATAACTTGAAGGTGAACAAAATCAATAAAGACTGCATGAAAAAGCTTTTAAATTGTCTGGAGTTTGCATGGAGAACATGCAAACTCCACTCGAACCAGCGACCTTCGTGCTGTGAGGCGATCATGCTACTCACTGTGTCACCGTACAGCCCCTGATATTATGTTTTTATTCCTTTTTTGTCATTTATTTAATTAATATGATGATGCTAATATATTACGTATTTTATTCATATCTAAAATGCTTTGGCAGTACTGTACAAAATCTCATGCCAATAAAACAACCTGAACTTGAACTAAGCCATTGAAAAAAAAAACTGTTTATGACAGTGTCATAATAAATAAAAATACTATTAAAAATTACATTATTTTTTTGTTTGTCGCATGTAGTTGACCATTTATGTGCAGTGGGTAAAAGGTGTGTTTCAATCCGGCTAGCACTGCAATTATATTTCAAACCTGTGAGAAGCACTGCAACCCATGACAGACCTTGGCTTTTGGACTTGTTTGGATGATCCTTTTCGTCTTTTTTGTCCGGAGCACACGTGTCCATTTCTCCCAAAAAATACCTGAAATACTGATTGATCTGACCACAGTACACATTTCTACTGTGTGATGGTCCATCCCAGATGCCTCCGAGCCCAGAGAAGTTGATAGCGCATCTGGACACTGTTAACATAGGGCTTCCTTTTGGTACAGTAGTTTTCACTGGCATTTGCGGATGTAACTACATATTGTGGTATTTGACAAAGCTTTGCCAAAGTAGTCCTGAGCCCGCTTAATGTTATAAACATGATCGTGCCCACACAGAGCCTGATTTCTCTCTAGGTTTTTTTCCCTTTACTTCGTCAATTGGTGAAGTTTTTTTCCTCGCCACTGTTGCCACTGGCCTGCTTGGATCGGGACTTGTGGAGCTGCGCTTCGGTGGATTTGCTCTTCAGTATTTGAACTTTCAGCAGTGAAACTTAAACCACACTGAACTGAACTCTGAAATCTGGACTTTACTAGAACATGTTAAGCTGCTTTGACACAATCTACATTGTAAAAAGCGCTAAATAAACTTGAATTGAAAACTTGAATATAAATTTTATGTGTGGTTTGGTTTTAAGGGTAAGGTTGAGGTAAGGGGACACAAAATAACTGAATTTGCAGCCTCCTTATTCCTGGTGGTGATAATTGATCCTTAAAAATGTATATTTCCTCATCATTTACTCAACGCTCACGAGGTTTTAGTTTCCTTCTTCTGTTAAACACAAAACAAGATATTCTGAAGAATGTTGGGGGAAAAAAGCAGCCATTGAATTCCATAGTAGGGGGAAAATGCTATGGAAGGGCAGTTTATTCAACTTCAATATCTTTTTTTGAATCATCTGAAGAAAAACAAACGTTTACTTTTGGATAAACTATTTCTTTAACAAAGCATTAAAATATGCTAATTTGGTGCTCAAAAAACGATTTCTTCTTTTGTCTTAATATTATAGTGCTGCTTAATATGTTTGTGAGAAACCATGAATCATTGTTCTTTGCCGATACATAAAGATAAAACAAACAATTTTTTTAAGACATTGACAAATGCATAAAAATGTCTTTTCAATAGAGGCCTTATTGACAGTAAGATGGTGGCTGTTGTTTAAGTATGGGGGAGGTTAGATGATTAACAATTTGAACATGCAGCATAAGGCAACTAATAGACAGCAATTAAACTTGTATTCTAATAAGCAACTAGTTGATAGTGAATGTGTTTGCTAATCTAATGACCAACTCCAGACTTTTGAGTTATATTAGAGCTACAGTTCCATGCTGTTCTGATCACAACACATTTACTGCTTCAAGCTTGATCATATCGTTGCGTAAAGATTAAGATTCCATTTCTCTAACGATATGACCAAGAATGACTTGAACTGAGCAGGACTGAGCAACCCTGGTCTGAAGTGAAGATTAAATGATAATATTTTATCTTTGCAAACATTAAAAACAGATGAAAATAAAAGTGACTCAAAACATTTGCTTACAAACAGCTGCCAAATATATATTTGTTGATGAAAGACTGCACCGTAATGTTTTAACTGATTTAGGTTACAAGTTAAGCAACATATCTTAAAAATACAATACATAATAAAAACAACAATCTGAAAAAATAAAATAAAATGAAAAATAACATGCACGTCATGTTGTTGGGGATGTTATGGCAAAAAAAAGAACAAAATAACAACAGCATTTCCATTACAATGGGGAACACATAAAAATAATAATAATAATTTTCCACTGATCAGACATCAGTGTCTGTATATCAAAATCTTTGCCCAAAATAATAAGGGAATCGACACAATTATACCTCCGATTAGTGTAGATGGCACCAGAATGACCGGTAAAGTCTGGCATAGATGAAGAAAATCCAATATATTACAATATAAGCACACTTATAACAAGTTTTCTTTTTAAAATGATTTTCTGATTATGGGCTATCAAACGCTCACTCGTGAAAATCACATAATATATTTCATTTACTTTACAACACTTTTTTCCAAACATCATCATTCCACGTCTTAAAGGATCCACCTATATTTTCGTTAACAAATGTGACTGAGTTTTTCCTTATAGCACTTAATTTTGTAACAAAAGCAATACTGCTTAACAAAAAAAGTAGACAACGGTGCATTACACATCAGTCAGTGTCATAGCAGAGACACGCGCATATAAAAATCTTTTGAAGAACAAAAAATATGAGTATATGTATTAGTAACTGAAGCGGTAAAACAACAGGAAAGGGCACAGTTGATTTAATCTGGATCATTAAAGACTCATGCTGCTAAAGTGAAAACCTCCATCCCTCTTTAATCATGCTGGCAGGCAGAGCCATCAGCGACTGGTGCAGTGTGGCAAAGTCTTTCAGATGACAGGAGCAGCACCCGGGGCTGTTTCCATGATAAACCCACACAAACATTCGTACCCTGTCACTGCTGCAGTGGAAAGGTGCTCTTTACGGTTCTCCACGCTCCTTAAGTAGGGCAATGTGTTTGATAGCGAAACTGTACCCTGCGTGTCATTTTTTTCTGTCTCAGAAATCGACTCTCTTTCTTCTGAAGAAAAATGCAACATAAAAAAAAAGTTTACACTTACAAACTTACAATGTATTCCTGATAACTGGATTTTTTTTTCTTACTGAATATTTTGTTGTTTTTTTTAAAAAGGAAAAGAAATTGAAATGAGAAGAGACAGAGCTGCTGTGCAGGTGCCCGTGGGTTTGTTTAGAGTCTCTGTCTCTTGAGGCACCAGAAGAGATCCGTTCAGCAAGTTTTAGGCCAGCACACTTATTCAGATTTGTGACAGTAAAGGTCCTTAAGCGCTTTGAGCTCCTCGATGAGCGTTTTGTTCTGATTCTCCAACACAGCCACTCTGTTTTCCAGACATTTCACATACTCTTTCTTTTTTCTGCGGCACTCCCGCGCTGCCTCCCTGTGGTGGAAACAGATTATTACAGTCAAACCATTTTTACAAATGCAACGCTTAAAACCATTGTTCTGCAAATTGGCTGGCAACAGTAATCCAAGTTACAGTCTAGAACAGGGGTGGGAGGGCTGGTGTCCTGCATAGTTTAGCTCCAACTTGCCTGAAAGATTCAGTATACACAGGCTGTGCTCCAGTCCACTTTTAAACACACTCACAAACATCCCTTCACTTGTTCCCTTGGAGGAACCCCTGCCGCCATTTTTTTGTACGCTCCACTTCATCAAGTGAACAAGAGAAATTTACATGGACATACCCTTGATCCCTTTTTACAGAGGGAGAATGTTGGCTTCATATGTCCACTCCAGCACCTATATGTTCCAGAATGCAATGGGATTGTGACATCAGTGTGGCTCCCAAGTGCACAAGGGTCTAGGGCATTCCATTTAAACCCATTCAGATGTTCTGCCAGTAGTGGACACTTGTGTGATTTAACCAATGATGTATCAAGTGAACAAGAAGAAGGGAAGTTAGCGAGTGAAGGGCATAAAACATTGGACTGGAATGCAGCCATAGTAAAAGCTTGATTTGCTTGTTCAGGTATGTTTGATTAGGGTTGGAGCTAAACTCTGCAGGACCCCGGCCCTCCAGGGCCGAGTGTGGTGACCCCGAGTCTAAGACCACAGTGCATATACACAATATAAAACTACTTATTTAAAATGAGCTGATACAACACAATTATTGAGGTTTTTTGGAGGACAACTTAATTGTTTTATGTAAAAATCTACTTAAATTTGTTAAAATGAATAAGTTAACTTAAATCCTTCAAATTGTCTCAACACAAATGAACTGTGTGGGATCCAGCATTTTTTTACAGTGTATGATCAGCTAGAAATAAAAGCTGAAAACCATTTTTACCATTCATTCCATATGACCACACAACAAACATTATCATTATTATTTTATAACTTTACCTTTATTTTAGAATAATACTCTATAATAATAGAGTAAGAATAGAACAATATAATAGTAAGAACCAAATTGAAATTAAATATATTGCAATACTGCTGTGTAAAGTTATAATTATAAATAATAACACTTTCCTATGTTCACATTTTAACTATTCCATTACTAATATTTATAAAATATGCATCTTATAATAACATATTTATTTCCTAATATCTCTGCTTTCAAACGTTACGGTAGCTTTTATTTTAATTGTGAATATAAAAGGATCGTCTCCTTTTCAATACAGAGCAATTGCTTTTCTTTGGCTTATGCATTTCACATGCTTCAGCAGAAATATATTTTTATACAAATAAAAATATGTTTGTACCAGACCATTATCTACAGTCCAACATGAGCATGAGCATGTGCATTTGGCAGGTACCTGTTCTTCATCAGCCGAACTTCCCGCTTGCGTGTGGCCTCCTCAGCTCCCTGACTGGGCAGTGCTGGAGAAGAGGCCATGACCACCCCTGGAGCAATGGTGCTCGCAGCTGCAGTGCGGATCTGATACGCCTGAACATCTCCTGAAGCCGCTGAAATACACAAACAGCAGATTTATGGTTTGACAAAGAGACATTCAGATGCTCTGTGTCTCGCTTGCTGGATACAGAGCAAGCCAAGCCTAGATTTAATCTACACCAGAAGAACTAAACTAGACCAGCACACTTACACTAATCTCTCTATATGTATTTATCAGGTCATTCATTCCATTATTTTGGTTTGTTTTACTTTCATTTATATTTATGGTCACAATTTACAATGAGGTTTCATTAGCTAATGTATTTACTAATAATGAACAGTACTAGTACAGCATTTATTATTCATATTTCAACATTTACTAATGAATTCTTAACATCCAAATTCATGAAAATTCATTAGCTAAAATAAACAAATACTGTAATAAATGTATTGTTCATTGTTTGTTCATGTTAGTAAATGCATTAACTAACATTAACTAATACAACCTTATAGTAAAATGTTTCCATTTTTTTTTATTTGTTCTTCTTATATAACCTTATATAATATAATTTTGTATCCTGTTTCCTTTTTTCTCTTTCAATTGATTACCTGTCTGATAATGACCATTTCTTTATACATGTATATATTATTATATATGTATAACAAAAACACGTTATTATTTATTACTATTATGCTTTCTAAAAATGAACCACATCCTGCACGTCTGCACTTACATAATGTGTACTGTATTTATTATGTACATAAAAAAAATACATGCATGTATTACATAAAACTTTCTATAAAAAAATACCTGTATATAATCAGTATTGGGACTTATGCTTTATAAAAATAATGCATTAGAGTAATTACTCCATTACAGCAGAAAATATTTAGTGTAAGGCATTAATGATAGATTTTCAGTCATTATTTGATTGTGTAAGGCATTACAACACACTTTTTACCCAAAATGCAATTGTTCAGAGAAAAAAAAGACAGTAAGATCGCAAAATATTAAAGGCACAATATAAAATGTCCACCATCAGAAAGTGTGTATTCACAACAAAAAAATGCTTAGTTTGATGATGCAGTGAGTGATCCTATGGGAACCACGTTCATGGATGAGCTAACGCAGTGATTCTTAACTGCTGGGTCATGACCTAAAAGTGGGTCAGCAAACCGTTTGGGTTCTTGTGACTTTGAAAGACATGTGAAATCTGTTGACACTATCAGACATGGTTCATGTGTGTGAGGAAAACATATTCTCCTAAAGGCTGTTTCTGGATGTGGCAGTGGTTAACACGAGAGACGTGGAAAGAAGCAAAACATGAGCGGTTTCAATGGTGGCAAAAAGCCAGCACACACACTCAAGCACGTAAAGTCCTGCCGCTTTCACAACATGGCGAGTAAGTTGGTTTGCCATGCCAGGAAAAAAATCTAATATATACTGTATGTGACAAAATGTCGAACAACAATAAATACACAAGTCAAAAAAACATGAATAACACTGTTCTAGTGTTGTTTGTTTGAATATTTGAGAAAGCCTAAACAAAAATATTCAGCTTTCAATATTATGTAAATAACACTGTACAAAATAAATAATAACCTCTTAAAAAGGAAAACAATTGGAAAACAAACCATTTTTACAAAAAAAATGTATATTATCTTTTAAGCAAGGACTATTGTGGAAATATTAATAACAATATTAACAATGGGCTATACAAACTTCCTGTGAAAGGGTTGATTTATCTTCAATTTCATTGAGGTTCCTTGAACCTGTAATATAATCATAGTCCAGTCAGTAAAATAGACCTAAGCATTTATTCAATTGTTCAAACGTAACGAGATTGAAAGCCATTTAAATGTAAGCGCCCTGAGGAGCAGCAACTAAGCACTGAATACCCATAGAAAATACTGTGGTAAAGTAAATGCTCATATTTTAAAGACACAGTGCTGCACAGTGCGATTTAATGCGGTGACTCTTGTCTGGCGTGAGACCCACATTATATTGTGTGTCACTCAGGCAGTGTAGATCATTGAGTTTGAACAAGGCAGAGCTGACGCGGAAGCACCCAGGCAGCCTTAGCGAAAATTGAAGGTCCCTGTGCATAGAGCCATAGACATCTAACAGAAATAATAAATGCTTTCTATTATATGTCTATGCATAAAGCTTAATACAGCATTGAAAACACACATCCCTGGCTGGCGTTCATTGGTAAGGCATCAGCCAATAAAACGGCTTCACCCCAGTTTCACCCCCTCCCCGCCACTGGCTGCGTGCTTGTGCAGGTGGAGTGCAGGTGTGGGTGTAGGTGTGTGAGAGAGAGAGAGCCCTGATGATGATGATGATGATAGACTCTCCTTCGTGAACTGTATATGTGACCACGATAAAAGCGAAATTATATAATCCTACACTGCATTAAAATATATTGGTATAGATTAATATACCAACATACTGCCGAGCTCTAGTATCTGGTCCGCATTTTGTATTTTAATTGCGCATGCACACCTGCATACCAGTTGTGTGCACCAGTTTACATGCAATGTAGGCATAAGTATATACTAAATATGTATTCAAATATTTCTCAAAATTATGTTTTGCAGAGCAAGAAATATTTCCACAGTATTTCCTATGATATTTTTTTTCCTTTTCTTATTTTTTTTGTTTTATTTTTTGCTAGAATAAAAGAAGTTTTTAATAAAAAAAAAAAAACATTTCAAAGTCAATATTATTAGCCTCCTTATTATATATATTATATGCAATTTTTTTATTGTCTACAGAACAATCATTATACAATGATTTGCCTACTTAACCTAGTTAAGCCTTTAAGTTGCACTTTAAGCTGATTACTAGTATCCTGAAAAATATCTAGTAAAATATTATGCACTGTCATCATGGCAAACATAAAATAAATCAGTTATTAGAAATTAGTCTAATGCATTGAAAAAATCTTATTTCTGTTAAAATAAAATATACAGGGGGGCTAATAATTCAGGAAGACTGATATTCAACTGTATGATTTGCCTCATTACTGCTTTAAAAAATAAATAAATAAATGAATAAAAAAAATTATCTTCATCTGTTTGCCATTGTTCAAGGCTGCATGTACTTGTTTTGAATTGAAGTGTCTTGTAGGTTTGACCAGAAGGTGGAATCTGACCTTGCACCACCACTTGATTGCTGGGCACGAGTATCTGCTGGCCATCACTGGTCTGTGCATACTGCAGGATGGTTGTGCCGGGCTGAGCTCCTGCAGCGTTCGTCATGGTCAGTGTCTGCAGCCCCTGCACTCCATCTGTCCCATTATTGGCTAACTGGATCGCCCCACCCTGAGTGATAGCAACTGGAAGAAAACAAATTATATCCGGTTAACTTTCCATGCATCTGACTGATTCAAACAGTGTCCAGCTGTTTCTTTAAGAGTTGAAAACAGTAGCAGGTAAATAACTTACTGTACTGCCCGCTACTTGTCTGATAGATGGGCGTTGGCACAGTAACGGTTGTTATGGCTGGAGTGGAGTCCTCTTCTGATTTCTCTTCTTCTATCCGTGGCACCGCTGGAGCATCAGATGAAAGGTCATTCAGGATCTTTCTGCATTACAAAATATTAAAAGAAGCTTATGAACAGTGGCTTGTGAATAAAGCAGGACTGTAGGATTTATGTGACCGTTGTTATCTAGACAAATAATACTAGTTTCAGCGTTTCCACATGATTTTATGAGACTCCATGATGTACTCTGTAAGGTAATTTTATGTATTTTAAATGTCATACACTATGAGAGCAAAATATAAGGTCTCTGGAGCATTTGTGGAGACCAAATTAAACCAAAGATATTGACAATAGTTATTGTATATGTATATTTGTGAAATATGTGATATATACATTCATGTTTGTGTATGTATATCAGAATATTATAGACAGATAGATAGATTTATACTTTTATGCATATCTAACCCACTTTTGAGGCTGAATTTTGTTTTGTTTGTTGCATATGCACACCTACTGACTGCATGAATCACTGAAAAACACGAAAACATCTTTTTTATCGGAAAGTGAAGTTTATTTAAGTAAAATGAAGCAATCAATTATACATTTTAAATATTTAATTATAATTTCAGTTTTCAGATAATGTGCTCTTATAAAATTACAGTTTTTAGATTATGTGCTCATATACATTTTTAATGAAAGGATACAAAAACTGAACATTTCAGTTTTAAGTGGTGTTCATGTGTAAACTGTAATTTAAAACAATGTTTCAATTACATAGTAAAAACACAATTTTGAAACACTTTTATATCTATTATAATTCATGAAATGTAATATTATTGTAATATTACTGCACTGTTTAATAAATGTGAATGAAAAATTAATAAAACGCTTAAAAAATAAGTTTATACAGAACTTTTTGTCCTTATTTTTTCACTTGAAAAAGTTTAATTTTGGCAGAAAGATGCAGCTTCCGTAAAAGCAGGTTTTTAAACATGTGTCGTCACAAATACAGAAACACCCAGATACCTGTATGAGGGCCGTCTGGACAGAATCTCTCTCCTTTTCTGAGAATCTGTCACACTGTCCACAGACTCCTGAGAATCATCACTCTCAGCAATAGTAGAAATCTAATATAAGAAGGCACAAATATTACGTCTTTTTACACTCGAACCAGTAAACCCTTAGTCATTTTAAAGCTTGAAGAGATATTTCATTCAAAAATTAAAATCCCAGATTTGAACTAATATATCTTAATTTGCGTTCCAAAGTGGAAAGACTGAGTCTCATGGAATTGGAACAACATGAAGGTAAGTAATTAATAACAGAATTTGGCTTACTTGTACAGTTTGCACCTGTGGGGATTGTATGACGGAGGGCTGGGCTGCCTGGATGACCCCGTGAACTTGTACAGTTTGCCCATTGGGCAGCTGAACTAAGGTCACTGTGGGCGCAGTAGCTGAAGCCTGTGCTGCAGCCATGGAAACCTGCACCAGGGAGGAATTAAATGAAACAATCATCCCGCATCTACATGCATAATTACTGTAACCGGTGTAATCATAATCAGCCTTGTCATGCTAGCATGCGAGCTTTGGAAACATCGGAATGGCAGAAACTCACTTGTGCCAAGGTGGCGATCTGCTGAGCGTCTGTCTCTGAGACTGCAGTGTCGCCGCCCTGCTGGACATCTGCTCCTGCCTCCATGGTCATCTAGATAGCCTGGAGATGTAATTCAAAAGTTCTTTATTTGTATACTTTCAAAATAAATTCCACAATGACAGTGTAGGTCATCAAACTGATCAGAAAAGGGGGAGAAAAATCTACCCACAGTCTGGGTTTGATATAGTTTCATTTTGAGCATTTTAAATATTCATTTGTGAAGCCTGGAGGGTTTTTTTTTTATTATTATTATACTTAAACGTCATTGTAATAAAAACCTGATAATAATATGAAAATATCGGGGTGCAATATTTGCTGAAATGTATATTTTACTTTCACGTCAAAATGTATATTACTGAATTGAAAATTTTGCATTATAATATTTAGCAACAAAAAGAGCCATCAAGCGTTAGCGCAAGAATAAGAAAATGCATAATAATTAGAAAATAGCATTAATAGAAATCTTTTTTGTGGATCCGCGACTATTTTGTAATGAGCATTCGTGTTAAAAAATAACACTTTCATCACCGTCTGCAACAAACACAAGTTGATTCTATTTGCCGCCTTTTTTACTTCCGTATGCAGCTGTCAGTCAGATCGGTGTTTTGTTTTTTAAGCATTTAATAACGCAGTAAAAGACAATACAAACGAAATACTATGCAAGCGAAATAATTTTATTTTCATGATTGCCCATTTAAGGCCATTTAAAAGAAAACAGCACAAGAAATACAAGCGCTTGCATTTTTAGGCGTGTTTCGACTTGTAAAATAGCGTTCCAGGTTGAATGAATCAAGCATGCGGCACACAATCAGTCTGTTTTAAGGTGCACTCAGAATGGAAAAATACTCAAGAATCATTTTTTTCTCTATAATTTTATTTACCAGTGAAAACCCACAATTTATTATAAAGAATATCTGTTTTTTTGTGGTACAGAAACACCATTGCTCGGGCGGGAATGCAGTAAAAATCTTTAATGTAACACGGAGAGCTTTGACTGCTCGACAAACCAATGCTGGAGCCAAGAAAGGTAAAAAATCATTTCACGCGCTGGACTTCCATAAAAAGGTGCCATGGACGGGCGATCACATTCATAACTACGCATCTCCTTCCCATAAACACATGTATTTTGTAGACCCGTCCCGCTTTTCTCCTTCTACAGCCTGACTGACTCATTGTCTGCAAGCAAGTCTGAGCTGTGGAGAAACATGCCCACCGCCGCCATGATCTCTTTGTTACAGACGGTTCGAGCATTGCGACATGTCCACTAAAACGTATTATCTCTTTCCCCCACGAATGCGTCTCTTCTTACCCGACACAGACTCGCCTCGTCACTCCCAGGCCTCCGGAGCTCCACTTTTATTTAGTCCGACACGTAAGAGACCGCGTCAGGCTACACCTCCGTCGCGTCACCGAGGACAACAACACAGAGAACGAGGGGGACGAAATACAGCCCTAATTCAGAATCGACAAGATCCGAGAGGTAGGCGGAACTTGCCGAACGGAGCACGAAGCTACACGAACAGCCAACGAGCAGAGTCGAATTTACACGAGCTCTCTTTCCGTGACTTCCCACACGAGCATGCGTCAAATTCTTGCGCTACGATTGGCTGACTTTTGTCGTAATGAATATGAATAAATCTGTTCAAATGTACCACAGCAGGGGTTTTCAGTCTTTTAGAAGCCTCTGAATCTAAAATATGAACATTTGAAAAGCAGCTATTTTTAATGTATAATATAATAATATTAATAATATGCATATATGTATGCATACTTTATTAAACAAAAGTTAATTTTTCTGTTTTCATAGAAATGTAAAGAAGTTTCTTTTCACCTTAAAATGTATTTATAATAATAATAATAATAATTATTATTATTATTATTAATAATAACAACAATAATAATGAATCATATATTATTTACAAGTTTGTGATGTATTTATTGCAATTAAATAAATATAATTATTTGATTTAATTTTATTTGTTTAACTAATGTCTAAACATGTGCATTAATTTAAGTAATGGTTCGTATATTTTATATATACATTTAACGTCTTATTTTTTGAATATTGTTATTTTTGTAAACGACAGAGAGACCTTTCTTTTGCGGCAGACATCTTTGGGCGGTGCTTGTCAAGATGACGCTACGATTGGATAACTTTAATGCAACGTCACGCCAATGTTCACCAACCAAAATGAATAACCGATGCAGAAGAGCAGAAGTTCACCGCCTACTTGTCTGGAACCAGGAAATAGTCATGGTATTTTGATAGGCGACTCTCACTTGATATTAGTCATTGTGATATACTTAGTTTTCTTATTAGTTTCGTGGTTGGCGAAGTTTGTTGCAGTTATGACGTCGTTATTCAAGAAAAAGACCGTAGACGGTAAGTTTCTTGTTGCCGCTTTGAGGGCTCGTTTTGTTTGTCAAAGCCGCCCAAGCAACGCTCTCACGTCAATCAACGACTGCGTTAGCAATTTCTGTCGTTTTATTTAATACATTAAATAGGATTCGGAATCTATTGTTCTCTCTAACACAAAAGTATAGTTTGTTCTAAAATGTGTTTTTGAACTGATGCCATGACATAACGTAAACATAAATTCGGCTTCTCTAACTTGTGTCTTACAAATAATATTTAAGAGTAACGTTATCGGTTTGAAGATAACAAACTAATCTAATAGTTCTTAAAAAACACTGGCCCTTTATTGTGACGATAACCGTTCCTATGTACCTTGCTATGAACGCAGGTCCTATACATTCATTTGTTATAACTGACTCAGACATTTCAGCATTATTAATTTATATGGCGATCGATAACTATATCTCCATCCTTCTACAGATGTCATTAAAGAACAAAACAAAGAGCTGCGAGGAACGCAGAGACAAATTGCCAGAGACCGGACAGCACTGGAAAAACAGGAAAAGCAACTGGTGAGATTCCCCACCCATCAACGTGACGTCTATATGATTATGCCAAATGTTCCATTTTCTCATTTACTGAGGTGTATGAGATCACGAGGTTATGACATTAATGTCACAGAAAGCCCTAGTGTGTCCATAGTTTATTATAATCAACAGCACATGATCCCGTTTGGCTTGACAAATTGTTGCCTATAAGTTTTATTCAACTTATTTTCTATAGTAATGTTCATTTACCTATGACTTTATCTATTTAAACTAGCAAAGGCTGCTTATAACTTTTGAAAGAACAAATAACATTCATAAAAAGTGGTCAAATATAAAGCCTTTGTAAGTGGTCATACCCCCAAAACTTATACACAGGTGGTGCAATAATCATAAAATCAGGGTAACACAGATTAAACAAAATTATGCTTTCAAAATAAACTAAATAATAAAAATGTAACAATAAGCATGTTTATTTACACATCATTATTATTATTTAGCAATAATTTTGTTTTTATATTTGATATCAGAAATGGATTTTATAAAGGAAATTATTTCTATATATTAAAAAAAAGGTCAAATGTGACTGAAAACTGTCAGCATATTAAAATACTTAGTCGAGATTTTTTTAAGAATTTGAAGTGGATTAAAAGCTTTCATCAAATTTGTCCTAAAACTAAATGTGTACCAAACGATGCCAATATTTTGACAATAGGATAAAATATTCATATTTATTTATCATTCATTTATTAATAATATAACATTTTAGATCTCATTGAATGTTGAGTACTATAATTGGCAACTATTTTCTATAAATGTTTCTTGTTTATATAGTAATTTATGTTTTTATTTATTTATTTTGTTTACTGTAAAATTTTACAGTTCTCAAAATCTACTGGCTGTTTTCCTTTGTCTTTGTCACATATGGTAGTTCACAATTTATTTTAAAGTTGTTGTTGTTTTTTTGTTTTGTTTTTTTTGTTATTTCTGAAACCTTTTTTATTCTCTTGTGTACAGCACTCAGGTCAGAAAAGTAAAAAAAGAAAAATACACCTGTATATATTCTCTGTGGCATCTTTTCACAGGAAATGCTGAAAATGTTTAGTTTTTAAAAAGTCACCACAAGTTCACTCATTTTGGGAAGCAAAAAACCCCATTTAATTAATATCGTAACACACATTGAGATCATCAACTGTATAGTTAACTATATCTCCACACAAACTCACGGACACTATTGTTCTGTTTGATTGCTGCAGTATTGTATTCTGCTCCTCTAATTGGTCTGGCGTTTTAAAGCATGCTGGATTCTAATTGGCTGGCAATGCTTTTTTCCTGTTAACCACCTGAAAACAGTGATTACAACAATATTATTTTATGTGCCATTATCTTTATAGGCATGGTATGGAGTCTGGTATTCTTTAAAATGTAGTAAAATATTTTTACCTTTATCTTATTATTGGTATCATTTTTATCCTTTGTAAACAGGTATTTTTGTTCTGCATAAATCTGATCTGATAACTGTGTAATGCCATTAGATGAATCCTTAAATGTTTTCTGCTGTTTGTTTTGTTGTTTTTTTCACAGGAGATGGAAATCAAGAAAATGGCAAAGACAGGGAACAGAGACGCTTGCAAAGTTTTAGCCAAGCAGCTTGTGCAAGTGAGGAAACAGAAGACGCGCACATATGCAGTCAGCTCGAAGGTCACATCTATGTCCACACAAACCAAACTTATGAACTCCCAGATGAAGATGGCTGGTGCTATGGCCACAACCACAAAAGTAAGACCGTCCATCTTTTTTTTAACTCCTAATAACTTTAATAAAGAAATCTGATCCCAGTAATTTCTTCTTGGTTCTTTCTTGGCAGTGGTAACAGTGATTTATTCCTTAGATCACCCAAAAATTACTCATAGTTTGCTCAGCTTTGAGTTTCTTTTTTCTGTTGACCACAAATAAAGATATATTGGAAAATGGTAGCCATTGACATCCACGTTAGAAATAAAAAAACATACAAAGAAAAAACATTGTTAAGAATAGGAATGTTTGATTGTGGCTAGGGCTGCACGATATTGGAAAAACATAACATTGCAATATTTTTTTTTCTGCTAGTATATATTGTGATATGAATACAATTTCTCCACTTGGCCAAAAAGCTCTATTTGGAAAAATAATCATGAAGTTAGACTGATTGAGATAATTCTGCATGGTAGTGAATCATGCCTAAAATCAAATAAACAAAATAAAAGCATAGATCAATACAATAAAGCATAGATACAAGTGAAATAGACAGTGCTCCATGCTTATCTACCAATATTCAGAAATTGAATAATCAAACGTTAAAACACTGTGTAGTCTTCAAAAATAATTCAATAACCTTAATCTTCATTAAAGATACAAATGGTACAACTGATTGTGCCTGAATGCTTACACAGTCACAGGCCTTAAAAACACATGCAAATGATAAACGTTCACTCTATTATAGATAAACTCTTCAGTGACTCCACAAATCTCATGTGTTCTAAATTGCAGCTTCTGCTCAACTGTAATCCCACCAAATAAACAAATTATAGTGATGTAACTATTGCAGATGCACACATTGTGATATTGATGCTGATATATATTGTGCAGCCCTAATCGTGGTAAAAATTGTCGTAAAATGTCTCCGCAATCTGCTTTTATAAAAGATAGTGTAGTACTACAACTGACATTGTATCAGTTTAATTCTGGTGCCTCTGTCTCAATATACTGTACAATGCTAAATCCATTCGCACACATGAGACACAGCAATTATTCATAATGACAAAAGTATGTTAGTTGCATGTGCGTTAAAGTCTTGTCATTAAACATTTGATTTGTATGCTGTTATGCACTTTCCTTTGAGCGGGTACACCTGAAGAGTGCAATATTTGCATGCACGCTACAAAGCCTGTCGAACAGTTCCTCATTACAGGACTAGGTTATGTTTCATGTCTAATCGTGTTAAAATTGTCAAAGATTTACATATAAACAAACACAGTTGTTTATGTCCAAATTGAAATGTGATGATGTATGCGGGTGTTAAAGGGTTAGTTCACCCAAAAATGAAAATTTACTTTATTTCTTTTAAATCTACTTTATTCTGTGAAACAATAAAGAATATATTTAAAGAAAGCTGGAAACCTGTAACCACTGACATTCATAGTAGGAACCACAAATACTGTGGAAGTCAGTGGAGAGCAGCAACTTTTGGGCTACCCACATTTTTCATTTTCATGTTTAACAGAATAAAGAAAGTCATTCATGTTTAAAATGACTTGAGAGTCAGTAAATTATGAGGATTTAATATTTTGCATCAAATATCTCTTTAATGTTTATTCATTTTTAAAAATTCTACTGTTAAATGTACCTACGGTACCTGTTTTATTCTTATATTATGTGTATTTGCAATATAAAACTTTGTTCAAAGCCTCACCCCCTTCTCACAGTCCGACATGCTTTCAGTGTCTGTCACATGCTCCCTTATCACTTTGTGCACTCCCCAGGGAAATTGTGGATAATAATTATTGCACAAATTACATACTGAATTTAGACAAAAGCAGACATAAAGGTCTGCATTATGCATACGAGGGAGATATTTACTATGTGAGCGTAAATGAAAACAAAATAAGGACTGCAGCTATAGTCTACAAGTATAACGATGGGAAGTCTGGGTTATTTGAATGCAATTGTTCATATTGATTCCCTAATACATAATTTACAAATAGTGACATCTTGAACAAGACAACAATGGATTTCTGAATATGTGACAGTAAACTGTCCCGTTAACTATCCCTTTAACTCATAGTTAAATTGAATATTGAGTAAAACTCTCATTTAATTTTTAATTAAAAAGG
This sequence comes from Danio choprae, assembly GCA_903798125.1. Classification (NCBI taxonomy): domain Eukaryota; kingdom Metazoa; phylum Chordata; class Actinopteri; order Cypriniformes; family Danionidae; genus Danio; species Danio choprae. The sequence continues at coordinate 9,552,944 of CAIGQW010054073.1, read as the reverse complement.
ACTGTTTATTTTGTAGACCTAAACGCAAATATATATGCATGTATGCATATATGTGCAAATTTGTTATTATTATTTTTTAAGCCATGCGTTCCCTCTGGAGTTTCTAATGAGTGTGATTTTTGGATTTGTGTTAAAAAGGTTTGTGGAAAATGGTACTGGAAGCCGCTTTCCAATTTTGTTTGGCAAACTCTCAGTAAAATGAAAGGGTCTTAAAGTAATTTTACTCTAAATGGAAAACCGCTATTCTAAAACCCCATTATAAATTCCTATGGGAACTCGTGACTATAACGTGCTAATTTGCTTCCATCTAGAGCTGCAAATTGGCTTTGTACATGTTGTTATTATTATGTTTTTTTATAACTCCATCATGTAGGCAAGTTATTTCAGTTTTATTAGTATTTATACTAAATTGGACCTATATGTTGGGTCTATGAATGCATAACTGGTGCAATTTAATGCCGTGCTGATACACAGCCATCATTCTTCACACACTTGTATGAGGAGTGCACATTTTAAAATGGTCATGAATCAAATCGTGACTCAGTTGTTTGTGTCTCTGCCTCTCTCAAAACAACTTCCAGACAATGCAAGCTGTCAACAAAAAGATGGATCCAAAGAAGACCATGCAGACCCTGCAGAACTTCCAGAAAGAAACCGCAAAGATGGACATGACAGAGGAGATGAGTAAGATGTGTTTTTATTTATTTATTTATTGCTGTTGGTGTTATTTTTCAAAGTGCGTTTTGGAAAACAAGTCATTTTGCACCAGACTAACTGCTATGATTAATAGCTTCTTGTTATGAATTATTATGTAATGTTTTTTATGAAATAGCCAGAAGTTGCTGATTTGACAATAAACAAACAAAGAAACAAACTAAAATAGTTCATCGTGTTTAAAAAGAAATAGGGGAACAGTAAATGAGTGCAGACTAATGTTATTGCTCCAAAAAATAGTACTATAGGATACAATTTTGTTCGAAATATTAGTCAGTGTGATTTATTTATTAACACTATTATTCTGAAAAAATGTAGAATGAATGTTTACACGCACAACAAATGGATTATAGCAAGTTTTGGCATCACCACAGGGAAATTACGGGATTTGTTTTTAACTCTTGCAAACATTTTCAACTTGCATTATCTGGTTATTTATTTGTGTGTAAAAAAAGATTTCACAACTGATTTCAACATTGTGTTCATTCATCCATTCATTCATTCATTCATTCGTTTGTTTGTTTTACTCCACTGAATCTACTGAATTGGCTCTATCACTGTCTCTCCTCCACCAATAGCTGGTGTGTGGTGAGCGCACTGGCACCGGTGTCCTGTGGCTGCTGTCACATCATCCAAGTGGATGCTGCACACTGGTGGTGGTGTGGAGAGACCCCCCCTCATGATTGTGAAGCGCTTTGGGTGTATGGCCATACACAATAAATGCGCTATATAAATACACACATTACATTACATTACTCAAATCATGTAGTTTAATAATTCATGAAGGATCATGTGACACATCTACACTGCAACTGTATATAAATCAAGATTTGGGGGGTTTTTCCCCTCCCTGTGTCTATTTACAGTGAATGACACCCTGGATGAGATCTTCGAGGATTCTGGGGATGAGGAAGAATCTCAGGACATCGTGAATCAGGTGTTGGATGAAATTGGAATTGAGATCTCAGGAAAGGTAAGAACTGAAAGGTTATACAGGCATCAGTCAGGTCGAGGCACCAGAATCCGTAAACAGAATTATCACTGCAGTGCATTAGTGTTGAAATCCATTTGTGTCCATTAGAGCTGCACAATATATTGAATATGCATCACAATAGTATTTCAAAGCATTAATCCGTTAACTTTATGGAGACGCAGTGAAAAACTTGACACATGAGAGATCCAGGATGATGTTAGGAAGAGATGCATTTCACAGCTTAAGTGATTGTGATGAAAGTTTATGCAAATGTGCATAACTTTTTTTATTTATTTAAATAGTTTTGTCTCTGTTCGAAGAATATTCATTCATTTTCTTTTTGGCTTAGTCCCTTTATTAAACTGGGGTCGCCCCAGCGGAATGAACGGCCAACTTATCCAGCATATGTTTTACGGAGCGGATGCCCTTCCAGCTGCAACCCATCACTGGGAAACATCCATACACACTCATTCACACACATACACTACGGAGAATTTAGCTTACCCAATTCACCTGTATCGCATGTCTTTGTACTGTGGGGGAAACCGGAGCGTTCTAAGAATGTGTGTGTGCCTATTTATTATTATTATTATTATTCATTCATTCATTCATTCATTCATTCATTCATTCATTTTCTTTTCGGCTTAGTCCCTTTATTAATCAGGGGTCGCCACAGCGGAATGAACCACCTTATTATTATTATTATTATTATTATTATTATTATTATTATTATTATTATTATTAGATATAGTGTCCTTGACTTCATCTGTAGGTTTCTGATGAGCATATTTGAAGCATAACTATTGCATAATTATTAACTATATATTCTGTTTCACAATATTATAATGGGTATTAATTTAGCTGGTTTGTACATGTGGATACAGTTTATCTTTGGCTTGACTGCATAAAACACCCCATATGATCATATAAGGGTGTTCTTCACAATGGCAACTGTACAGTTTTCTCTCTCTTTCCAAACACAACCTTATGTTCTGCACTTTTGCTTGAGAGCTCATGCTGCAAATTATTTTGAGTAAACATGTTTACTGTAGTCTCCTGTTCGTCACTGTTAAGATTAACTCCTCTATTACAACCTTAGCTGCTAAAAAAACAACAACAACCTTTTACATTGAACTACAGTGCATGGGATGTAGTGCATCATTAAAATGATAGTTTTTTTAAAAACATAATTGTAGAGGTTTTGCATTTTTGCTTTGAAATATGTAGTTTTTAATGCTTTTTGTACTAATTATGTGAAACATATTTTAGATATGTGAAATGAGATATTAGATTTAGATACATGAAAACAAACAGATGCATTGTGTTAAATAATGTGTCAATATAATGTAATATAATATAGTATAACATAATATACAGATAAGCATGTCAATACTGAAATTTAAATATTGCGGAGAACTAGTTTGACCAAATTTTTTTTAACAGGTGTTTTTAGTCTTTTACCACACAGTATTTTTATTTCTCTGTTACAAACATTCAACCATGCCACACAAATACTGGGTTCAACTCAGACTGCATAAATCACAAGCTAATAGGTGGTGAAAAATAGCCATTTGAAAATTGTCACTGATTCGCTTGTTAAGAACATTATAAAAAAAACATGAATTCTTCCTTCAATGAAGCAAAAGAAAACTTTGAGTTATTTAATCAATCTTGGCTTTAATAATAAAAACATTTCACACATATTTCATGTTTGAGTATATAATTAGAGGAATAAATATAGTTATTCATACCTATGGGCAACAGTCATGACTGTTGAGTCTTTGATTGCACAACACTATTCATCACATCATATTTTTTTGATCCATAATGGATTTCTGTTATTTTGCGTCCTCCTACAGATGGCTCATGCCCCTTCAGCTGCACGAAAAACCCCAAGCGCCGCCACGTCTAAAGCAGATGGGATCTCAGATGAGGATATTGAGAGGCAGCTCAAAGCCCTTGGAGTGGACTAGTGCTCATGCACACACACACACACATACACACACAAACAAACACCTGATCATTGCCTGGCAACAGAAGGCCACCAAAACACACACTAAAACGCATTTAAACCAAATAACAAATACACAAACGAACAGTCCAAAAGCTCACATTCACACTTGCCTACTCTGGGATACCGCGCCACAGATGACAAATGCAATTTGTTGTTATTGTTATTGTTATTATTTATTTATGACAATGAGAGGTGGCTGTCAAGGGTGTTTAACACTCTTTCAGGTGAACCGCTATAGCTTTTAGAAGGATAAAAATAAAGATTGAGTTTGGATAAACCTTTTGTAATTGAATATATATATACACAATGCTTTATTGGAGAATAATGCGGATGTGTTTCCCCTGAAATCCATTACTTCAGTCTTGATCGATAACTCTGGAAAAAAAAAAATCACACTGGTGTAAACAAGTTTTGACAGCAGAACTCTACCTCTGGAAACATAAGAAGTGACAGGGCTGGTTTTAAAGTCATGTCGTGATTTGTTTTGTCCTTGCCGTACCTTCCCTTGTTTTCCCAGTGCATGACAGAACACTCGCGTGAGTTACGTCTGTTTCTCTGTTCTCATCTTCGCTTCGTTTATGAATTGGAAATGATTGAATTTCACTTGTAGGTGCAGATCTTGCTCGGATGTTTTGCGTGTGGATCTTTTATTCTGCTGGATTCAAGGGCGATGCCAAATTATAAGAAGCGAGACGTTTTTTTTCTCCTGTCTATAGGTTTTGAAGATGTTTGCTCTTGATTTCTTTTGTGCCTGAGGATTCAGGTTGTGCGTGTGCACATGCGCGCGCGTGTGTGCGTGTGTGTGTGTGTGTGTGTGTGTATTGATCAGATCAGTTTTTTTATTTTTTATTTCAAGGCTGCTCTGAAACTTCCTGCTGCTTGTTAATTGAACGAGTCAGGATGTGACTAAAGTGAGGGTTGCTATTTTTGAGTGGCATGTAAAAAGTGGCGTACTTTGGAATTATGCACAGAAATCTGTGTTTAGGCTGACAGCGGTTACACACTGCAATATTTCGTAAGGATGTAAATAGTATACGCATGACTGGTTAGTAGTTTATTGCTTAATCTGCAGTGAAAGTTTAGGAGTATGGGTGTCAATTATTCTAACAAAAAATAAAATAAAAGGGGATGTATACCATTATATACCATTCAATCATAAATAAAACATTTTTAATTATATGTGAGATGTTTGTGTTGTTTTTTTCTTTTAGTAACACTTTATAAATAAGGTTCCATTAGTTCATGTAAGTAATAACATGAACTAAGGATGAACAACACTTGTACAGCATTTATTTATCATAGTTCTTGTTTATTTCAACATTTACTAATGCATTATTAAAATCCAAAGTTGTGCTTGTTAACAACTTATAAAATCACTTGTAACAGAGATTTTGGTCTTTATTTAATTCCTGCTTTTAATAAACCATAAATTATACATTTAGCCCCAAACTATTAATTTGATGCTTAATAGTTAAGGTATAGGGTTTAGGCATTGGGTAGGATGTGGGATGTAAGATCATGCAGACAATGTACTTTTATAAGTACTAATAAACAGCCAACAATAGGCTGGTAATAAGCCACTGTGAGAATTGGTTCAACTAAATTATTAGATTTTAAGTGTCAATGAGACTTTCTGGTTTAATGAAACATTAGTTAATTCGCCGTGAGTTACCTTTTACAGTTATGCATAAATACAGTGATAAATGTGTTGTTAATTGTTTTCTTCTTCATGTTAGTAAATACATTATCTAATGAACCCGTATTTTAAAGCGTTATCTTTTTATTTACTTTTTTACTACAAGTTTTTCTTATTTGTTTGAATGTCCGTTTACCACTAGAGGGCAGAGCCAAAGCACGATTACGCATCTTCCCTCTTAATATGAAACTACACTACTGTTTGTGTTCATTAAGAATGTATTTATTTAAAAAAAACACATTCATAACATAAATGCTTTTGAAAAAATGAATGCTGCCCTTTTGAACTTTATCATGCAGTCATTAAAAAAATCACTTTCAAAGGAATATTAGGCAGCACAACTGTTTTATATTGGTGATAATAATATTAATAAAATAATAATAATATTATTATTATTATTATTATTATTATTATTATTATTATTATTATTATTATGTTTTTATGCACCAAATTAACATATTAGACTGATTTCTGAAAGACAATGTGAGAGTAATCATAAGAATAAATTGCATTTACTGTATTTTGGTGAGCATATCAAACTTCATCTGAATTAAAAAATCTTTGAAACCATATATATATATATGCCTGTTTCTTGGTGCTGTTTTTAACACCAGTATCGTCTTCAAAAGTAGTTTTATATAGATTTATTTTTGAAAACTGCCCTAAGATCTAATGTGTTAGTAATGATTATTTCATATTTTTTATTAATAACAGTCTGTGATCTATTATCAGAATGAAAGGAAATGATAAAGTACACTCAAAAAGTAGTTATGTTGCTTGTTCAAACTACTTATTTAAAATGAGCTAAAACAACACAATTATTGAGATTTGTTATTTGGAGACAACTTAATTGTTTTTTGTTCAATCCACTTACATTTGTAAAATATAATTGTTAACTTAATTGATTTGTGTTGGGACAATATAAAAGATTTGTGTGGAATCCTTTATAGTGTATCCTGTAAAAAAACGAAACAAAAAAAAACAAGAATGAACACCGCTGTCTTTAAGCTACTTTTCAGGTTTTGCTGACAATACACTTTTTTTGCACTTTCCTTCTTCTCTATTTAATTTTTAAAATATGTTTATTTCATTCTGAGCTTCAAATATCAAAAATCATCTTATTAATTTTTTTTTTTTGACAAATCTTGACATGTCCTTGGAAAGGTCTGTTATAAGGTTCCATCTGTGGAGATCTGTCTTGTGGTAGAAAGGATATTGTGACAGAAGTCGATATAAGAGGATGATTATTCTTTTTTATTTTGGGCATGACACCCAAACACAGACAGAAACTTCAGTTTTTGCGATTTCAGCTTTAAAAATGGTTGGACATGCTTTTGAAATGTATTGCAGTTTTCAATTGTGAAATAGTTGTATGTTTCCCAGTGATGAGTTGCAGCTGGAAGGGCATCCACTGCGTAAAACATTTGCTGGATAAGTTGGCGGTTCATTCCGCTGTGGCGACCCCAGATTAACAAAGGGACTAAGCAGAAAAGAAAATGAATGAGTGAATGAAATAATTGTATTAAAATATTTTATGTTAATATGAAATATTTAGCACATAACTGAACTCAAACTTGTGTACTTTTGAAAACCATAATCTGCAGAGTCACTTTTTTAAAAAAAAGAGATTAACATTTTATTTTGGCAGCACGGTGGCGCAGTGGATAGCGCTCTCGCCTCACAGCAAGAAAGTCGCTGGTTCGAGCCTCGGGTGGGTCAGTTGACATTTCTGTGTGGAGTTTGCATGTTCTCCCCGTGTTGGTGTGGGTTTCCTCCGGGTGCTCCGGTTTCCCCCACAGTCCAAAGACATGCGATATAGATGAATTGGGTAAGCAAAATTGTCCGTAGTGTATAAGTGTGAATAGGTGTGTATGGGTGTTCCCCAGTGATGGGTTGCAGCTGGAAGGGCATCCGCTGTGTAAAACATATGCTGGATAAGTTGGCGGTTCATTCCGCTGTGGCGACCCCAGATTATTAAAGGGACTAAGCCGAAAAGAAAATGAATGAATGAATGAACATTTTATTTTCAAACTTTCACATCGACATTCAAAGATGTGGGTGACTCTAAAGAGGTTAAAGACAGAATCTTATACTGCTATATAAAAAAGAAAGAAAAAAACAGCCTGTTTCCCTGACCTTAATCCTGTATTTCAAAAACTACAATAGTTGGAAGACTTGAGTCTCAGATGATATAAACTTTTTTTTGGTTACGGCCATTCTGAAGCATTTATCTCAATTTAACAGCTTACTGACTTCAAACCCAGAAACTGCCACTAGTGTAGGAGTCCTTTGAGGATTACTGAAAAATGTGTCACCCTCACATTTTCGCTTCATTTCACAGAGAGACACAAGATGCACATAGTAGCATCCTTCTGGCCTCTTCGAACGACTGAAGACGCAGTGACAACAGCACATGACTCAGAGGCAAATGCTGGCCTCCCACTCGCAAATACTTCAATATTCCATCTCATTCAGGTCACGGCAGACGAACCATGAAGAGGAATCCAAATATCAGTCCAAAAGGTATATTTAAGTCAGCTTTTAACTTTACCATACAGGCATAGTTCACCCGAAAATGAAAATTCACTTGCCGTTTACTCTCCCTCAAGTGGTTCCAGACCTCTGGGATTCATTCTTTCTCTTCTGTTAAACACAAATTTTGAAGAATGCTGGAAACCGGTAGCCATTGATATCCATAAAAAACAATTATATGGAAGTCAATGGCTACTTGTAACTCAACCTGATTTAAAATCAACTGCTTTTCCCCAGTTTCATAACTGAAACTGTTAATCTCCAGGCTTAAATTTGTCTCAAGCTATTGATATTCACATTCCCTCAGAATCTAAAATATCAGTCGCTCAGACACCGAAGACGGTTCTTTTAATCTTTTATGCTTAGATTTCTTTTATTCATTTTCAAATATTTCCCAAGTGATGTTTACCAGAGCAACAGTATTTGCTAGACTATTTTTTTTTTCTTCTGTAGAAAGTTTTATTTCTTTTAGTTTGGCTGGAATAAAAGCACTTTTCATTTATTTAGTTTTTAATTAGCTACAGAACAATCCACTGTTTCCAATGACTAGCCTAATAAACCAAACTTCACTAGTTAACCTAATTAGTCTAGTTAAGCCTTTAAATTGCACTTTTAGCTGAATACCAAAAGTGTTTAAAAATGGGGCAGCGCAGTGGGTAGCGCTGTCGCCTCACAGCAAGAAGGTCGCTGGTTCGAGCCTCGGTTGGGTCAGTTGGCATTTCTGTGTGGAGTTTTCATGTTTTCCCCCGTAATTGCGTGGATTTCCTCAGGGTGCTCCGGTTTCACTCACAAGTCCAAAGACATGCGCTATAGGTGAATTGGGTAAGCTAAATTGTCCGTAGTGCATGTGTGTGAATGAGAGTGTATGGAGAGTGACCCCTGATTAATTAAGGGACTAAGCCAAAAAGAAAATGAATGAATGATTAAAAATGTCTTCATTAAACCACACTTTTTACTACTGTTACAGCAATCAATCAGATGGATTTGAGCAGAAATCAGCTTGAACTGTGAACACAACAAATCTGTTTTTTACACTGAAACCAGCTAAGGTATATTCTTTAGATTTTTCCAGAAATGTGGTAATTTTAGGTGTGTACAGTGGGTTTATAAATAATTTAATGTGAATACTTCCCAATTCTTCCAAAAAACTTCTTAAAATTATGCAATTCTGAGTGTGCCTCACACAGTTGAGTGGGCTTGACAAACCACCTGTAGAAAACACACACTCTCTCTCTGTCATTTGTCATCGACACTTGCACCAGTTTTGCGCATTTTCACCAGATACTTTCTTACAACCACTCAACTTCCCTTAAAAAATAAATAAAACATTGTGCATTTATGAAGTGAGCTTCACACAGGTGAGTGGGCTTGACAAACCACCTGTAGAAACACTCTTCTCTCTCTCTCAAAAAATATAAAATAAAATAAAATAAAACCCCTCAACCAACTGTAGCACTTAATTCTCTGATCACAGTTTCTTTGTATAATTAGCACTTTTGTGTGTATTGCCTATTCGTATTGAATCGCTGAATGCCTCCTCAATTGTAAGTGGCTTAAGACAAAAGTGTCTGCTAAATAAGTAAATGAAAATGTAAATTATATTTCTTACCCCTGCCGACAGAAAGCCATGACGTTTAGTTTATAAATCTCAAATATCCAGTACATGAAGTAGGCCATAATAGATCATTAATAGTTTGGTATTGTGTAAATGATGTTTTAAGCAGCAAGATTTAAAAAAAAAAGAAAATAAGACAAAGGGAAAGATATAATTTAAATCGTCGAGTGGAATACATTTAGATTGCAGCAGCTGAAACTTTTGCAAAATGACAGACAGGAAATTATGAGTCATGGAGGTCAGATGGATCAGACGTCTTCTGTGTTAAATAGTTTGTAATAATAGGTCATGCCACCCAAAGCATTTCAATGAGCTTTGTGAGGGAATACAACCACGTGATGCCACCGAGTACAGGAGAAAAAGCCTGGTGGAGGAAAAAAGTAATTAACGTTGAACAAAACACTCCTAATAATTCACTTACCGCAGTCACCTTTACTTATTCATTAAAAGGGATAATGGGTAAATTACATTTCTACTGAACAGCAAACGTGTTTTTGTTCCGCTGAATTTATTTACTTTCTGAAAGGAAGTAATTTATGCTGTTTTGCATGCAGCTTTTAGGATTTTGTAATTAACTTTTTTTTTTTTTTTCGTAGATAGATTGGGGTAATTTGAATAATTTGTGAAGGCTAATTGCCATTCCCTTTTGAAACTAGAAAACATCAATAAATGACGTTACTCCTGTTGGCCAAGCAAGAATCTTTCATACCCCAAGAAAATAAACAGCTATTAGATGTTGAAATGAGCAACATATGCTAATATATTTTAGGTAATAACTTGAGCTTGAAATCCTTTTTTTTTTTAACACTAGACAGCCAATGTTTTGTGGCTGTTTTATAACCTGAAAGCTGACAATTTTGCTATTCTGTTGAGGATACACTAACAAATTATTAATGTTTAATAGTAATCTGTTTTTGTTCTTTTTTTCTTCTTTTATCTGCCCAAATATCATCTTCCATGTTGTGTGAAAAATAGTTCTTTGTGAACGTAAAGGCTGCTCAAAAGGTTCTTCAGTGGTTCTATGGCTCGTATTCATAGGAGAGCCAATTTAAGCAACATAGGCTCATTCTGAAAACGTAGCCCTATATACATTTCCGGAGATCGCAAATTATGTAGCCAGAAGTGCGTATGGCTGCATTTTGTCTTTAAATTGAACTCTACAGGGTTGTATGACGCCATTCCTTTTCGCGCTTACCAGCTGACCGCTTCCCTCCGTATGGACGGCTTTCCCGCTGTTACCAGTTTGTCCAGTTAGCTCGCCATGTATGTCGGCAGTCTTGAGACGCAGAGAGGAGTTGACCATGACGACAGGGTTTGAGTCTGGTGATGAACGGTTTCAGAAAGCAGGTAAGACAAAAATAGATGAGACGAGGGCTTTTCTTTTTCTAGATTGCTTTTGAAAACTGTCAGTTGGGTTTAGGAAAGGAGGAGGGTAGGTCAGTCGATCGGTCAGTCATTCAGTCAGTCGACAGCAGACTCTGGTGGATTTACACAAGAACAGTAGGCGCGAATGGCACTCGCGAGAGATATTTGAGATCTGAAAAAGCATACACAGAGGCCACTAGTGGATTTGAGAAAACAAAAACTGAAAAAAACAAAAAAACAAAAAAAACGTACCTCCAGGGACGTATTTGGCGCTCTTCATAAATGTATATAGTGGTACGTTTTCAGAATGAGCCTGAATTTAAGTCCTATATAAAACCTATAAATGACCTGTAATAGTTCTCCAGCAGTTCTTTGTGGTGGTTAAGTTGTTATATATAGCACTATATAAACTCTATAAAAATACCGGTGCTAAATAACACTGAAAGTGGTTCACCTATGATTACAAGCCAAAGAACATCTTTTAGTCATACAATATTGCTATATAGCGTATCTACCCCAAAGAGAAGCATTAAATAGTGTAAAGACATCTAAATGTGATGCTAATTAAGGTTTTAAAGGTCTGGAACGTATCAGAAATAAGAGTGCATGTATTGTCTCTTAAAACAAAGAGCAGATTGTGAACTGCCTGCAATGAATTGTCAGTAATTCCTGCAAAAATGTGTGCACAATCCCAGAAAGTTAACATCTAAAGGGTCGATAGTTGTAGCTAAAGGGAGAGAAGTGTGATTTATCTTGTTGCCATGTCTAGTAGTCTTAGTTTTCTGTGCTGCAAAAGCAAATTGACCTGGTTGAGGATTTCGACTCTAACTGAAATGGTAAAACTAATGCCATCATTGTTGCTGTTGTTGACATTTATTTCTAGCTAGCCCAATCAAAGCAAAGTTAGTCTCGGCCTGGCATATGGCACCCAAAACGTTGGCATGAAATGGAAATTAAGATCATCTTTTTTTCAACTATCGTGATGTACTGTACATCCACTTGAAACAATCCTAAAATGAGAAGAAGAAAGCTGTCATGTTTAAAGCTGTTACAAGGACTTGACATAAGATTAAGTAAGATCTCATTAAATATGAGATTTTTTATTTAATATTTTTATTTTATTGTATCGACATGAATTTATTGTATTGCCTGTTATTGTACCGAGATGAATGTTTTTTTGTTCTTACACCATTAACATGATGTTGAACGAAACAGTCTGGGATTAGTTGCTTCACATGTCAGTCAGAAGGCCACTGAGTGGTCCTTTTCTAATGGAACATTTTGATACTTCTTAACTGGTCTAACAATCTCATTCATACATTTTAGTACGAATTGCTCATCCCCCAATAATGGTTGGGTTTAGAGTAAGGGTTTCTGGTGTCCCTTTAAAAATCATACCTTTTCATACTAATATTTATATATGAATTAATATGAATTAGCCACTTTTTCACCAATAAGTAAAATACTGTAGTTACGTTTTCTGAGATGAGATTAGGCTTAAATGTTATTTTTATGTTTATGTTGTTAAATGTAAAAATGGGGCCTTACAGTGGCGCAGTGGGTAGCATGTTCGCCTCACAGCAAGAAGTTGCTGGTTCGAGCCTCGGCTGGGTCAGTGTTACTTGTTACGTCCTGAGACACATCTTTGGTGAGCAATCTGTCTGTGTGTCTCTCTCTCTCTCTCCCTGCAGGTAATTGTGTCCACCTGGTAGTGATCAATGGATCTCTCAAGTGATTGGCTGTTGGGAGAGGAGAGAGATTCTTTAATCTGAGCTGCAACTCAAACCAGTGTTGGTGCTGGCTAGATGGTGCAGTGGCTGAGCTCTTTTCTACATCCTACTAGTTTACTAGAGCTTTAAAGATTTGATTTAGTTTAAGTATGTGTTGAGGCTATGGAAGTCAGACTTCTACTATTACAGGTTTTCTTGTTAGCATCTATTAATTCACCCAAAGAGAAGTGAGTCTGGTTGATTTTGTTTGTTTATTTTTATTTTGTTTATTTTGAGGGTTAAGTTGGAAGGTGGGTGCCATTTTGTTTTGAATTAGTTTTCTCCTGTTTATGACAGTAAAGGGAGTTAGTTTATGTTGATGTATTTTTGTATCTTTTTCTTTTCATATTAGCAAGAGATTATATTAGGAGTTTGTTGATTTTGTTTGTTTTTGCCTTGACCCCTTCTGAACTAAAACCCCGTTTTCTTCGTTGCATTTAGATGTATGTAAAAAAAAATTCTTGATTTGACCTTGTTGTTTTTAAGTCTCTAGCCATTCTGCTTGAGGAGCTTGGAGTTCCTCTTTTTTTTTTTTTTTTTTCAGCCGTCGCACATCACCCATCACCAATCATCTATTTTTTGTTGTGGTCACATCCCTAGACTTAAAAAGGTCATAACATACTAATGGTAGCCTTTGTTACTTTGGTCCCAGCTCTCTGCAGGTCATTCCCTAGGTGAACCCCCGTGTGGTTCTGGGATTTTGCTCACAAATTAGAGAGCTTGCATGGAGCTCCAGATCAAGGGAGATGGTCAGTGATCTTGTATGTCTTGCATTTCCTAATAATTGCTCCCACACTTGATTTCTTCCCACCAAGTTGTTACCTATTGCAGATTCAGCCTTTCCAGCCTAGTGCAAGTGTACAATTTTGTTTCTGGTGTCCTTTGACAGCTCTTTGGTCTTGGCCATAGTGGAGTTTGGAGTGTGACTGTTTGAAGCTGTGGGCAGGTGCCTTTTTATACTGATAACGAGTTCAAACAGATTCCATGAATACAGGTAACGAGTGGAGGACAGAGGAGCCTCTTAAAGAAGTTACAGGTCTGTGAGAGCCAGAAATCTTGCTTGTTTGTAGGTGACCAAATACGTATTTTACAGAGGAGTTTATCAATTAATTCATTAAAGAATCCTACAATGTTATTTCTCATACTTGAACGGTACCTATGATGATTACAGGCCTCTCTCGTCAGTTTAAGTGGGAGAGCTTGAACAGTTGGTGGCTCATTAAGTACATATATTTACAGAAACTGTATGTACATGCATTGGATTCATGTAAGATGTAGGAACCTTTAAGGGTACTTTAATTATAACTGTCATTTTAAGACACTTTAGTTTGAGCCCTGCTTTGAAGCATCTTATAAATAAAATATGAACAAATAAATGAGCTCTAATGATGCACTGCAGTCACTGCTTGATGGCATTACTGTAATTGATCTATACACAGGGACCAAACAATTTAATAACCAAATATCTGTCCATGTCTGTTTTCATTTTCATCAGCATCTCCTGGCAACAATGCAAAAATGCCTGTATATCATTACCTCTTATAAGATATGGACACTTCCATCTTATTAGGGATTCATGGGTTTCCTACAGTGGATTCAATCATAAACTCAACAAGTACTTGTTGTTGTACAAGTGTTGCTGTCTGGTCTGATGTCAAGTGAGAGTCTTTCTGTGTGTTGTTGTGAGACACACAGTTGTCGTAATAGTAACATACAGCTGTGTTCAGATCAGCAGAATATTTTCAGTGCTTCTTTTGTCTGCTCTGCCGCTCTGAGCACAGCTGGCCATTCACTGCATTTCAATTGATTTAACACACCCATGCTCAATGTTCCCTCTAATTTGTGTTCTTGCCGAGCAAAACCTAGTTTTATTGGGCTGATATTTCAGACACCTGAGCAAAAACAATCTGTGCATTATCTATTATATAAAAATGAAAAACTTTTACTCTGGAACGGTTTATTTCATTGAGATTCAGTAAGTCCCATCAGCAATGGAAGAAAGAAAAAAAAGTTGTGCACACTCTTTTTACTGTCAGTAAATTTCAAACGTTAATTACAAAAAAATGAAAAACAATATATACACATTTGCAGAAAACAATTGTAAATTCTTTTTAAAAATCCCCAGGCGCTTTTAAAATGCCAAATATTTTATTTGTAAATTAAATCAGTTCAAAGTGGAGCCTTAAATATACATTTGTTCTAACTACAGTCGTGGCCAAAAGTTTTGAGAATGACACAAATATTAGTTTTCACAAAGTTTGCTGCTAAACTGCTTTTAGATCTTTGTTTCAGTTGTTTCTGTAATGTACTGAAGTATACTTACAAGCACTTCATACATTTTAAAGGCTTTTATCGACAATTACGTGACATTTATGCAAGTATTTGTAGTGTTGGCCCTTCTTTTTCAGGACCTCTGCAATTCGACTGGGCATACTCTCCATCAACTCCTGGGCCAAATCCTGACTGATAGCAACCCATTCTTCCATAATCACTTCTTGGAGTTTGTCAGAATTACTGGGTTTTTGTTTGTCCACCCCCCTATTGATTGATTGATTGACCACAAGTTCTCAATGGGATTACAATCTGGGGAGTTTCCAGGCCATGGACCCAAAATTTCGACGTTTTGGTCCCAGAGCCACTTACATATCACTTTTGCCTTATGGCACAGTGCTCCATCGTGCTGGAAAATGCATTGTTCTTCACCAAACTGTTGTTGGATTGCTGGAAGAAGTTGCTGTTGGAGGCTGTTTTGGTACCATTCTTTATTCTTGGCTGTGTTTTTGGGTAAAATTGTGAGTGAGCCCACCCCCTTGGACGAGAAGCAACCCCACACATGAATGGTCTCAGGATGCTTTACTGTTGGCATGACACAGGACTGATGGTAGCGCTCACCTTTTCTTCTCCAGACAAGCCTTTTTCCAGATGGCCCAAACAATTAAAAAGGGGCTTTATCGGAGAATATGACTTTGCCTCAGTTCTCAGCAGTTCATTCGCCATACTATTTGCAGAAGATTAATCTGTCCCTTATGTGTTTTTTTTTTTTGGAGAGAAGTGGCTTCTTTGCTGCACTTCTTGACACCAGGCCATCTTCTAAGTCTTCGCCTCACAGTGCATGCAGATGCGCTCACACATGCCTGCTGCCATTCCTGAGCAAGCTCTGCACTGGTGGCACTCCGATCCCGCAGCTGAATCCTCTTTAGGAGACTATCCTGGCGCTTGCTGGACTTTCTTGGACGCCCTGAAGCCTTCTTAACAAGAATTTAACCTCTTTCCTTGAAGTTCTTGATGATCCTATAAATTGTTGATTTAAGTGCAATCTTAGTAGCCACAATATCATTGCTTGTGAAGCAATTTTTATGCAATGCAATGATGGCTGCACGCGTTTCTTTGCAGGTCACCATGGTTAACAATGGAAGAACGATTATTTTAAGCATCACCCTCCTTTTAACATGTCAAGTCTGCCATTCTAACCCAATCAGCCTGACATAATGATCTCCAGTCTTGTGCTCGTCAACATTCTCACCTGAGTTAACAAGACGATTACTGAAATGATCTCAGCAGGTCCTTTAATGACAGCAATGAAATGCAGTGGAATGTTTTTTTTCAGGATTAAGTTAATTTTCATGGCAAAGAAGGACTATGCAATTCATCTGATCACTCTTCATAACATTCTGGAGTATATGCAAATTGCTATTATAAAAACTTAAGCAGCAACTTTTTCAATTTCCAATGTTTATGTAATTCTCAACTTTTGGCCACAACTGTACTTATGTAAAATGAGCGGAAACAACACAATTTCTGAGTTTTTGGGGGGACAACTTAATTGTTTTATGCTCAATTCACTTAAATTTGTAAAATCTAATAAGATAATTTAAGATGGCTTAATTCCTTAATGGGGCAGCACAGGTGCTCCGGTTTCCCCCACAGTCCAAAGACATGCACTATAGGTGAATTGGGTAGGCTAAATTGTCTGTAGTGTATGTGTGTGAATGAGTGTGTATGGATGTTTCCCAGTGATGGGTTGCAGCTGGAAGGGCATCCGCTGCGTAAAACATATGCTGGATAAGTTGGCGGTTCATTCTGCTGTGGCGACCCCAGATTAATAAAGGGACTAAGCCGAAATGAAAATGAATGAATGAATGAATAATTCCTACATGTTGTCCCAACAAATATGTTTTTTTTTTTTTTTTTTGGACAGTAAATTAATTGTTTTATTTGTACATAAATATATGTTGCACTTAATGATTACATTATTTCACAATTTAACATTTTGTCATTTTATTTCCTAAAAGTTATTGGAAACAACAAAGACAGTTGTGTTTATTACTATTTCTATGGGCAACACAGTGGCTCAGTGGTTGGCACTGTTGCCTCACAGCAAGAAGGTCACTGGTTCGAATCCCGGCTGGGCCAGTTGGCATTTCTTTATGGAGTTTGCATGTTCTCCCCGTGTTGGCATGGGTTTCCTCCAGGTGCTCAGGATTCCCCCACAGTCCGAGACATGTGCTATAGGTGAATTTAATAAACTAAATTGGCCTTAGTGTATGTAGGTGAATGAGTGTGTGTGGGTGTTTCCCAGTACTGGGTT
The DNA here is from genome assembly GCA_903798125.1 of Danio choprae. Taxonomy (NCBI): domain Eukaryota; kingdom Metazoa; phylum Chordata; class Actinopteri; order Cypriniformes; family Danionidae; genus Danio; species Danio choprae. Next base: position 9,535,678 of record CAIGQW010054073.1, on the reverse strand, counting down.
GCAGCTGGAAGGCCATCCGCTGAGTAAAACATATGCTGGATGAGTTGGCGGTTCATTCCGCTGTGGCGACCCCTGATGAATAAAGGAACTAAACCAAAGGAAAACAAATGAACTATTTTTATGTATATAAATAATTTATTTGTTTTTTAACACTGTTTATTTATTTATATATTAAAATGTTTATTTTTATTAAAACTTTTAAATTGACACTTATTGGACTGTTTAGTAACACTTTTGGACAGTGTAATGCATCTTTGATTTATTTATTCATTTTTTTGTATGATTTTTTCAATAGAATTTCTCCTCCTAAGTAAAACATCTGTAATGAAATTGATTGCATTGTATTTCAGATGTAATGTATTACAGTGCATGCCCTTCCCAAAAGTTACCTTAAGAAACCTTTTGTTTTATTATTTACACATTTTTTTGGTCTATTTTTCTTGCTGGCTTTTTTTCTGTCTGTGCAGGAGCACCATCAAAGCTGCATCGCTCTTGCAGCTCAGAGGGAATGGTTCCCAAGGAAGGCCTGTGTATGTGTGTATGTTTCTGAGAGACTGAGGAAAGATAGTTCAGAGAAGAGATGGAGGTGTGCTGTCTGGATCCCTGTCTGGGCTATGAACTTCAAAAAAAAAAAAAGGTTAGAACTGTTCACATTTAGTTTACCTGAGACTGAGAACACAAAGAATGATGAGAAAAACAAGTGACACTTGCCGAGTCGGCTAAAAAAACAGCCAACTGGACCAATCTGTACCTAGAATCAAGTGTAAACTCATTACAAGTGAATGAACAAAAAAAATGGATGTCAGGTCCAGTACTTTTGTTTTTAATCAACACATCAAATGGTGTGAACAAAAAGACGAGCGTTCCCACACAAACCCTGATCCACTGGGACCGTTACATCTGTTCCAGCATTTATTTTCAGTTCTATGTGGTGTAACATAAAAGCGTGATGTATTGCTGAGTGATTCATCCATGCTGCCTTATGGTGAAGATATGGCTAGGTTATTTGTCATTCCGTCTCAGTACTGGCAAGATGATAAATGTTGTATGTAGTGCCCCTATTGGCCTGTGACGTACATATTAAAGATTTAGTTCAAGTAGAAGTGGCAGGCCTCTGAAGTGCTTCGGAACGTGCAGCTTCATTTAATGCATTGACATCATTTCCATTGGGAAAAAGAAGTTAGTGTGGGAAATGTTAAGTAGCCCTTCCTCTTTTTTTAATTATAACCAATCAGATTTTATTTACAGTATTTTGCAGACTGGCAAAGCATTTGTTAGTCTGGGATAGTCTCAGTATTTTTAAAACGTAGTTCTAATAACTCCTTTAGATTAAAAATCGAGCTGTAAATTGGCTGTAGTGTATTAGTGTGTGTGTGAATGTGAGAGTGTATGGGTGTTCCCCAGTACTGGGTTGCGGCTGGAAGGGCATCCGCTGTGTAAAACACATGCCGGAATAATTGGTGGTTCATTCTGTTGTGGCGACCTCTGAAATAGAGACTAAGGCGAAGGAAAATGAATGAATAAATGATGAAATAATAATGGCTTGCTCATTTTTTTTATACCCTAATAAAGAAACATACTCTGGGAGATTCATAACTGATAAAATCCTAAATATATCAAATATTTCAAAAATTAAAAATAATGACATGGCATGATTTTTTGCTTATCATTTTTCACTGTTGCATATTTAAGGGTTAAAGAAAACAATTGCTAAAACTTACCCTAACTTACGCCCTTTTTATTGCAGTATCCAAAATGGGCATTAACAAATATGTGGATAGCTTATAATAATTTTTATCTTTCTAGTATAATTTTAAAAACATCCTCCTCCATGCCCGAGTATAAACTGAGTGAAATGATCTATAGATATAAACTAAGGGTGGCATGGTGGCTCAGTGGTTAGCACTGTCACCTCACAGCAAGAAGGTCACTGGTTCGAGTCTTGGCCGTTCCAGTTGGCATTTCTGTGTGAAGTTTGCATGTTCTTCCCATGTTCGCGTGGGTTTCCTCTGTGTGCTCCGGTTTCCCCCAGAGTCCAAAAACATGCACAGTAAGTGAATTGGATTAACTAAATTGTCTGTAGTTTGTGCGTGCGTGCGTGCGTGCGTGCGTGTGTGTGTCACTTATTCAAGATGGCAGCAGACAGTCAAGATTCACAGCAGCGTAAAAGATAAGCATATAAATATGGATAAGAATGTATTCGGTCAAGATGATTCGCCTATGAGCCTGTGTTATTAGTTTCAGTGGTTGTTATCTGGGACCGGGAATAACACGCCTTGCAATATCGTGATTAATCAGATTTATCAGTATTGCAGACCTGTAATAAGCAGGATTTATACATCTAGTCAATTGTTACCACAAAATAAACTTCTTCAAGCTGACACAAGAAAACATCCGACTGGAAGTACATTATCCCTTACATAAAGGAATAACTCCTTTTTTTAATAATAATTTCTAAAGAAAAGCTCAATAAACCATTTTATTTCATTTATGCATTAGGTGTGTATATTTACTTATTCATTTTAATATTTCACAACTTCTGCTTTACCTTAGCAAACTAATGATAATTAAATGTACCTAGACTATAAAATATGTCCGTTAATTAACAGGTTTTTTTTTTTTGTGATTTACAGTTTGTTTTTTCTGTTTTAGGGTTCTGAATTGCAATATGGGACATCCCTACTGAAAATTCAAATCTGCAATTTAACAAAATTACTATTATTGACATTTTAGTTTGAAACAATATATTATCTAAGAATCTTAATACCTAGAGAATTAAGTCTGTAAAATAATAGATTATTACCAGATTTTCATACCATAATTTACAACATCAACCCAGACAATATATCACTTCAGTTTAAGCTATTAGCAATATAATTTTTACTTTTCAACATCAAAATATGTTAAAGGAAAGATCAAGATTCTATAATACAATTCAAAACCCAAAAAATAAATAAATAATGACATATTGTAATATATATATATATATATATATATATATATATAAAAAATAAATAAATAAATAAATAAATAAATAAAATAAAATCATCATACTCTGTGAAAATCTATACCTTTACTTACATTACACCCTGCTTTCAAAAGACCTTCTGAATAAGGTTGTAGTAAGGCAAAGGTTAGGAGAAGGCTACAAAAACCTTTCAAAGGCTGGAAAAGTTATTTGAAATGTGATTTGATTTCAGGCTGTGTAACAAATAAAGCAATTATTTCAAAAGGGTATGATGATTTTTTTTATAGGCACTATATTATATATAATGTATGGAAGCCATAAGCAGCCTCCTTCACACGTTGACATAATCCAGAATCATTCTAATGTATAAATAGAAATAGATCAATGTAATACATTTGAAGCATGCATTTCCACAAGTCAGGACATAAGTCTGTCGCCTCTCCATACACCAGTTAAATAAAGCTGTGTTTACCACACAACAGAATGGCTGAGTTTGCAGGGTTCATGCTATTGAATCTTCTAAAGATGTCAGTAAATCCCAAATAAATGAGATCTTTAAGCCCAAATGTGTCCATGAAAGAATTTGTATGTACTATTTTGATAAAAGTAACCCTTCATAGAATCTACTGTGCTATTCTTTGAATCAGCCACTACTATTCTGATAGCATCAGGTTTGGTTTTAACTGTAACTTTAACTGTTTTAACTTTAACTTAAACGTCATGTGGAAAACAGTGATTTGCGGTTAATAAAACTTAAATTAATGAAACTTAATGCTAAAGTGTCTGTGAGAATAACTCGAAGGTCTTCATTTCCTCACTGTATCAGAAATGAAGATTTGTCCATTTAATAGATGACCTATTTTGATGTCTGTAATGAATGAGAATTGTCATCATGTTTGCTGTTAGGTGCTATATGTACGCATTGATATGTTTTGAGTTGATTTGTAATTATGTTTTGATCTGTTCTTAATGCAATGTAAATAAAAAAAATCCAGTTTCCATATTCTGTGATATATATATATATATATATAATTAAGTCTGTAAAATAACAAAAAGTAGGCTACTGGCAGTTTATTACCAGGTTTTTGTATTCCATAATTTATAACAACTCAATGAAAGTCACCTTTTTAAACTTTTCAACATCAAATGTTGTATACAAAGTCTCTCTGTGAATCTCATTTTCATGTTTGTAACTTGCTGACAGTTGATTTTAGCACTTAGACTGCCGCCTCTCATGACTAACACTAGTCTGAGATCAGTTCTTAAGTGAAACCTTCCAGCTTCACAAATATGTAAAGGGCATAAAGCTAGAAAATATACAGCCTGAACTTAAGCTTATAAAATAACAACTACTAAGGTTACATTGTAAATCTCACCTGCTGACCTGCTGCATCAGTTAAAAACATCCATCCGACTTGTGCAAATAATGGTGCTGCAGGCTATGTGGAATTCAACACAAAGAGAAATAAGAAGGATCAGCGTTTAAAGACCCATTTAGGCAAATAAAGAGTTTTGTTTGGTTTAAATGCCATAGACATATCACAGAGCTGACGTCCGGTCCAGTCATCACTTAAAAGCTTAGATAGGTTTTAGATCTTCATAGAGGGTAGATAAAGACATATTTCAGTCTATAAATATATATTTATTTTTTTTACACAGCTTAAAGAGATAGTTGATCAGAAAAGGAAAATGTACTGTTAATTTACTTACACTCAGACCATATAACTCCAGAAATGCAGAAGTACCCCTAAAGGTTATTTGTAGACTTTTGGCTAATGGCAATTTTTGAATGGACTAATAAACGCTATTAAAGTCTTTTCTTATTCTTTTTATTGAATAATTACTTATAGTTAATACAAACATGATGTGACAGTAAATGTGTATCCTTTTGGTGATTTCTAGATTTGACACGCCTTACTTTAAATAAAAAAATGCAAGATATTTGTATATAGACCAAAAGACAAAGTCATGTAAGAGATTTTTTTCTGTCTTTACTTTGTTCTTCTGTAGAACATCAAATATGATTTTTAGTTGTAACTGTGGTCTTTGGTATTCATAACCAAATGCAAGTCAACAAGTATTGTACAACGCACACAAGTACAACACACACACACACACACACACACACACACACACACACACACACACACACACACAAACGTTTGTTTTTTTGAAAAGTGGGTACATTACATAGGTTTCCATTCATTTTATACTGTCCAAACTGTACATTGTATTGGCCTAACACCACCCTACCCCTAAACCCAACCATTACAGGAGACTGTACAGCTTTACTCTCTGAAATAAATTCATTCTGTGTGACTTAAAAGCTTTTTGACAAATGAGGACGTCAGCAATGTCCTCATATTTCACCTCCATTTGTAAAACCTGTGTCATACCTATGTCATTATACAGATTTGTGTCCTGCCATGTCACAAAAACACGTACACACACACTAACATAAACATACACTGACCAAAAAACTACAAGTAGGTTACACATTGAATTAAACATGAAATGTTAAGAAGAAACGTGCTCAAATAAAGTTGCAACAGATCTGTTCATTGCTCTATTTGAAGAGTTTATTTGCAAAAAGAGATTTATTGTAATTTTCAGACATCATGTTTTTATGCTGTGCATTGAAGAGTACAATTGCAAAAAATATGATTAATGGAAATTGAACTCTTGATTTACAACACTTCACAGTAGTATCCTATCTGGGGTACAGTTTGAAATTTTTTTCTGAGTGAAAAGAGATTGCAAGTTCTGTAAAAATAAAACAAAACAAAAAAGCAGGTTATGCAATTCAACTGGCATGGGGGTGAGTAAATAATTAACCAATTATCTTTTGTGTGAGGTGATTAATTACTTTAAGAATATTCAACAGGCTTAACTTTACTTTCAAGAATCCATCCTGTCTCGCAAACAAAAAATAATTTCCCCACGTGGGAAGGGTTGCATTTAACCTGGAGGCAAAGCCTAACCTACAAAATGTCCTGACGTAAACAGGTAACTCTCCACAGGTTAAATAAAATGACTTGACATCTGCTGTAAACAAAGCCTACAGAAACCGCTGTTCGCTGGAGGAATTTTTAGCTGTGTCTTTTATACGGAGTTCAGATGAATGGGGTTTTTATTTCTGAGATAAGCTATAATGATGAATCTCTGCTCCAGGGAAAGACTGACAGAATGAGAGAAAAGTGACAAGCCAAGCGAGAGCATCATCACAAAAGCTCCCCATCTCTCCTCCCTCAACAGCCCACCTGTTTGTGCTGGTTCATATCCTTCATTCCTTCTCTTTTTTTTCTTCTTTTCTTCATCTTTCAAGAAAGCCCTGGCCTTGTTACAGACACTCTTCCTGTTCAGATCCCAATCTTTGTCACTGCCTTATTAGAAATCCAATTCTCTGCCTCTCTGACCTCCCTCTTTCAGCATGTGCTGCGCAACTTCTGAAGTGAGCAAAACATCCTGACCAATCATGCTTTTGGTTCGCCTCTATTAAGACGCAATCTTCCCTTTCATTTTCACTCCTGGAAATATGCACATATATTAGAATGCATTATCTCCATGTGCTCCACACCTTCTGGGGTTTATTTTTATAATACACACCGCCGGCTGTCGTGAGGCACAAACCTCATCGTTTATGGAGCGTGCTGATATTTAGTTGGATCTGTTCAGCTTGTTGAAGTCTGACTATCTGGTCTTCACCAGTTACATAACAGTTAGATTGCAGGTTTTCTGGCTGTAAATGAATCATAGCCTGTTGAAGCACCCTGGAGGACCTTGAATAGCATCCTCCACAGGACCTAATGATCACCGCAACACATATACACTGTAACAAATGCATGGTTTCACACGATTCCCTTACGTTGTACTAACACAAATCGGTTCAGTTAATTCACTTTCTTTTTTTTTTCTTTACAAGTTTAAGTGGATTAAACATTAAAAAAAAATTATTTACCCTCAAAAATTGTAAGAACTGTGACTTGGGTAGTTGACAAATGCGCAGTAAAAAGATTTGATGAAAAAAAAGATATATTTACGTAGTTTGAAGTCTTAGGTTTGAAAAAATATAGACTTTGTCATTTCTAATTTCACTAACTTTATCAATTTTTTCACTATTTAAAATAACAGTACAATGTTTTTTACTAAATAAGAACATCTAAGAAAATACAAATAGTGTGATAGCAAATTATCTTAATTATTGAACACTCATCTTCACGTAGTGCTATTGTTTTTACATGCAATTATCAATAATGCTTGTTTTTTTCTCTATGACTTTGTTGGACATTTTCAATAAACAGGGGTGTCACACCAAAGGACGACAAAACTTGACAATTATTTAGTGGTTCCAAAAAATATGTGAGCAATTCTAAAACAGGTGCACATCATGGGGGCTTCAGTCACATGACCTTGAATGGGGTCCTTCAACTACTTAACTTTTTGAGTGGAATTGTCCAATTTCAAATTAGCATACACTCTAAAAATGACATTTGCTGCTTGTTCAAATTACTTATATAAAATGAGCTGAAACTAAAAAATTCTTGAGTTTTTTTGCGACAAGTTAATTGTTTTATGTTCAATCTACATAAATGTATAAAAGATTATAAAAACTTAATTTCTTTATGTGGTCCCAACACAAATCAATGTGTGGAACAAACAAAATGTATCAATGTCATATGTGTTTAGAAATATGTGGATGATTTTTTTTACTAAAATTTAATTTACTAAAATAGCCACATATAAAAATTAATGATTTTTCTTTTTTAATTATTATTATTTCTAAGAGTTAATCATTTATTGAGCTATAAATATAGTAATTATATTATATAGTTATAGTAATATAAATATTTGAGACAGTCACGCCATATAGGACAGTTTTGAGATTTAGCTAAAAAAAAAGGTCAATAATAATAATAATAATAATAATATCACAGCAGTTTTTATAAAAAGAGGTCGATGGAAGACAAAGAAATATTTAACCATTTACTGCATTTCATATGATGACAATACTAATAAGTTATATTCCGTTTTGTCAAGAGTGACAGTTAAAATGCAACGTCACATAAACAACCCATATATACCCAATAAATGTAAAATAAATACATTTGGAGAACTATTAGAAAGGTCATCATCTTCTCTAGCAGGTAAAAGAAAGAAAAAAAGCAAGTCTAGTAGAAAAAAATACTTGACGTGCTCGGTTAAACGCAATGTCCACGTCCAACTGGATTGCATGAATGTAAGTGCTGAGTAATGTAGTCGATCATAAAGCCATCGTGCACAGGTCTGTCAGGCGCAGCACGAGCGCGACTCCTCCGCACAGATGAACCGCGCGCGCGCTCATCAGGAGCACTAAACTCTCCAGCAGTCTCTCAGCGCGCACAACAGCGACATTCCCACACCATCCCCGTTCTTCACTTATGTGGGATTCTTATTCAGGAAAAACCTGCCGACACGAAGACTTTCACTTTGGAAACACTACACGTAAGTAAGCTACTTGAGCCTAATTGTCAATTGAGGCTTTGACCACCTGTTCGTTGAGGCGTGTTTGTGCTTCAGGATGTGTTTATGTGATAGGTTACTATTTAACTGCGTGTGTGGCATATGTGTGTGTTATATACTGCCTATAGGTATACTGTATAAATGTTAAAAGATCTAGATTTATGATATAT
>CAIGQW010054073.1:9488812-9513888 GCA_903798125.1 Danio choprae | reverse complement strand
CAATATTTGCATCCAACCTTGTGACATCTTATCCTGTGTTTTTTCTCTTTATACGACTTTGCTCCATGTTGCAGATACTACACACCAATGTTTATCTAGAAGAGGACAAAGACTCATGCTTTCAGAGGTCTCTGACCACTTTGTTTCACTTACAGCAATAAATGTAAAGCATTTGTTACTTGGGCAGAACCTTAAAGATACATTTTAGTAACAAAAGTGTACAAAATGTACCTTTTACCACCCCAGTGACAGCTTTTGTTTCTGAGAGTGTTGGTGTCCACAGTGGGTTCAGATGACAATTTTTACACTTAACAGAATCCATTCCTAATGCCTCATTTCCACTGAGTGGTACGGTTCAGTTCAGTACAGTACAATATAGTTCAGTATGGGTCACCCTGATTAGGCTTGCCTGTCAATAGTAACCTTTTAATTGGTTTGGTGTAGGTGTACACCAGAAAGTTGCGTTCAATGCAATTCACACAATTCTTCTTGAAGAATAAAGTCATATGGGTCTATTTAATAATGGCTCTTCTTGTGTTGTCTTTCCTCTGACTTCCTGCACAGGCTGGTGACGATTCTCTGTAAACCAATAGCGTTCAGCTGCGAGTCTAGCTCCATCCTTTTGGTACTGTTCTGTTGTGCAAGTTACGCTTTGGAAAGGGTGCCAAAACAATGGTACAGTTTGCTGTTTTTGGTACCTTTGATAGTAAAAATGGACATAAATACATACCATACTGTACTGTACTGCTCAGTGGAAGCGGGCCATGACAGTAAGAAAATCAATACTTCAGTGACTCAGCTGGTAGACTAAAAAATAATAATTCAATATGTTGAACTTGGATTCGAACCAAACAATCAAACCAAGTGTAAAAGCACTACATTTTTAGCATAGCAACATGCTAATTCCCCAGAATTGAGGCTTATAAGAAGTGCTGGTTGTGTGTGCAGCATTGTAAATTGGTCATTTAGTTCTTTAAAAGAACAGACAACAAGGCATCTGACTAGTCTTGGAACAGAACCATTGTTTATAGTCATTGCAATGTAAAGATACATTTGTAGTGCCAATAAAGGATTGAATTTTAAAAATATCATTAGAGAGCGAAGTGAACAGAACATTCTGATCCTGCTTTAGCCAACTGTAGGAAGTGAGAAGTGTGCTTGGCAGGGGGAAATAGCTGGGATGGTCTTAATATGATCACTCTGACTAGCATGGCTTGGCATCGATAAAGACATGGTTGGCCATCTATTCCTTGCTTTTTGAGCAGTCGATGTGCTCACTGGTGTGTTTCCAGTGCACTGTGAAAAATGAATCATCAAACTTGTGTGGGGCATGTGAGATTGACAGGGTGGCAGCAATGTCTCTCAGTGTTATCAGCATCTTACTGCCAGGCCAGATTACAGCTTCACCAGAAGTGACGCAAATAGTAAACATTTTAAGATGCTTTCATCTAGCTTGGCAGGCATAATCATAATTCCTATGCCCCAAAACAGAGAACTAAAAGAGTGGTAAGTACCTTTTAAGAAATGTGCCCAATGTATTTTAAAACATGGCATGTAATCCTGAAAGCCATCTTGTGCTAATATGAGTAGGTAAATTAGGAAAAGAGGGCAAGCAAACAAACCTGACACCTTAAAAACTGCATAGCACAAAAATCTAACTCCTCAAGTTTATTCATTCATTCATTTTCTTTTCGGCTTAGTCCCTTTACCTCAAGCTTAATCTCCATAAAAAATTGCAGCAGACTGCTTGAGTTTACATTTGAAATGAACATTTCTCAGAAAGTTTTTCCTGAGCACTGGGAAAATAAATTAGCACTGTATTAAATTAGCTTACTCTCAGAAAAGTATTTTAATTTGTCCACTAACAATGTCCAACCGTGAAAATCAGTGGAAATCAATTTTTCTAAGTACAATGAAATGATGTATTGAGCTTAATAGCAATTCTGTGATGGGAATGACATTTAGCATAAACCCCTTTGTCTTGCAAAAGTCAATTTCATGTCTAGCTACAATGGGACCACTAACGAAGGATGATTGAAATATGTGAAAATATTGATTAAATACTTTTCACAAAATAGACTCTTTGTTTATTGCACTCTTAGATTATAGTTTTACATGCAATAGTTTTTATTTTCATTATGAATTTTTATAATTTAAGTTTAAATGTTAAAAGTAATAATAAATACAATATATACAATTAAAGCTTTTTTAAATAAACACTAGAGGTTATATCATTGTGTTATTAAATATTTGGAATTTTTCAGCTTGACAATTTTAACCACATTAATATTAATATCCTTTTTTTATTGTGGAAGCAATGCCTGTTTTTTTTTGTATATTTTCTAATATATTGGAAAAAAATAGGGGTGGATGTGGTCATTTATCTGTTATGGTTTTAATTCAAATGAACTCTTAGGATATCATTTGAAGGAATGCACGGAAATAATGAGGTTAAATTCTCTAGAGATGTGTCATGGTTTGACTGATTTACAACTTGTTAATGAAAAGTCTAATTTTTTTCACACTTCATCATATCAATGTAAATGAAAGTCTTTCAAACGGGAATGACTTGACTTTTTAACTTTTTATCCTTCTTTTATAGGTCGCAACCATAAAATTCTTCCAGCATGGACCCCATCAACTGCTCGTCTGTGGATCTCTCTGATGTTCTAGCCAGCAAGATGAGCCCCAGTAAGATCCTCCTTTCTCTGACTCTCTCCTTCCTGGCTGTGGCAACCACCGCCATCAACTCCCTGGTCATCACTGCTATCCTGATCACCCGCAAACTCCACCAACCCGCCAACTACCTCATTTGCTCTCTGGCTGTGACAGACCTCTTGGTCGCCGTCCTGGTGATGCCCGTCAGCATTGTGTACATTGCAGAAGAGACGTGGGTTCTCGGCCCCATTGTGTGCCACCTGTGGTTGGGTGTCGATGTTACATGCTGCACCTGCTCAATTTTACACCTAGCCGCCATTGCGCTCGATCGATACCGTGCCATCACTGATGCTGTGGCATATTCGCAAAAACGCACATATAAAAGAGCAATCATAACCATTTTGTCTCTGTGGACACTTTCCGTGCTGGTGTCCCTTCCACCTTTAGTATGGAGGAAATTCCCTAAAGTGGAATTCAAGGACGGGAAGAGGGAAGCCATGGACTGTTTGATTGAACACGACCATGTGGCTTTTACCGTCTACTCAACTTTTGGAGCATTTTACATTCCACTGGCACTCATTTTGGTTCTTTACTACAAGATCTACAAGGCGGCGGAGATGCTGCGTAACAAGAGAGGAAGCAGCCGGTTAGTCAAACAGACCGTCAGTAGTGTAATGCTTCCAGGAATGAGCTCTGATAAAGACATCGCTTTAAGTCCTGACTCATTCTGCCCTATCGAGAAGTCTTTTTCTGATCCTTCGACAGATGGGGAAAGAGTGCGCATTACTTCCTCATCAGGTAATCTCATCAGAGTCCGGAGGAACCCAGGAGCCAGGGAGAGACGGGCGGCTTTGACATTAGGACTAATCCTGGGAGCTTTTGTGGTGTGTTGGTTACCGTTCTTCCTGAAGGAGGTGATTGTGAATATTTGTCCGACCTGCACCACCTCCGCTGTGCTTGCAGATTTCCTCACCTGGCTCGGGTATCTCAATTCTCTCATAAATCCGCTTATATACACCATCTTTAATGAGGACTTTAAGAAAGCCTTTAAAAAACTTCTGCCACTCTGTTGCACTGTCTTGTGAAATTGCCTGGGAAGGAGGAAGAAATGGCCTAATGGAATGTAGGTTTGGGTGGTTTTCAAGACAATGTGTCATACTGTAAATCCCTGGACTTCTGCAAGAATTACACATCTCTCAGAGACATTGCATCAGTGTATTGTTTACGGTGGGTTAGATTTTGCCAAGTAGGATGCGATCCTGGATTAACATCTATGTTGATCCTGGAAATTAATTTCTGTTCGAAAATATAATCCAAACCTAATCCCTGCCTCTAAACCGTACCCTAACTGTAAACTATTCCCAGACTGAGAGGGAGTTAATAATTGGACTACAAGGATGTATAAGTATATAACTCTACCTGTAAGTCTAAACTTAACATAAAACTGTAAACTTATCCCTCAAATCTGACTGGCTGATTGGAATGTGTTAAATGTTGATCCAAGAACATGTCCTGCTTGGTGAAATCACACTTACTTATTGTTTACATAGTGCCTGTATATACTTTTGTACATGACCGCGAGTAAATTAACCCATTTGTTCACTTAAAGATTTTAGTATTTTGAAATGGAGAATTTTATATAAAATTAATAAGTGTCTGGTACACAATGTAAATCTGTCAAGTTTACACCAAGGGGTAACCATATGGCTGGTTAGCATGGTCCAGTTTCCCCCTGCTGACATGTCATGACTATGCTATCAGTATTTATCTTCATTATACACTCTCAGTGTGTACAAAGTTTAAAAAGCTGTCACTGGGGGGGTACCATTTCAAAGGGCACACCTTTGTATTTAAAAGATATTAGTACCTAAAGGATCCATATTGGCACTTTAAAGTTATATATAAATACCTAAAGGGTCCATATTTTAAAGTCTGAGTGAAATCAAAATTTACAATGTTCGTTTTGCTGCACACATTTATTCTTTAGGTGAAAGTCTGACCATTTGCTTCAGCTTTTTGAGTGGGAGTTCTTCTAGGCTTTAGCCACAATATTATCTCTGTTGACTTCAGTTTGATGGTTTCAGCCACAATATTCTTAACCACACCTCTCTTGCTATTAGTATGCTATGAGTGAATGATGTGCAAAAAAGAAAAAAAAGCCCTGCCCCCTACACGATATTCTATTTGAGTTGTAAGTATATCAACATTCATTCATTTATTTTCTTTCGCCTTAGTCTCTTATTTATCAGGGGTCGCCACAGCGGAATGGACTGCCAACTATTCCAGCATATGTTTTACGCAGTGGATGCCCTTCCAGCCGTAACCCAGAACTGGGAAACACCCATACATTCTCACATTCACACAAGCACTCACACTATGGCCAATTTTTTTTTTTACTTAATTCTCCTATACCACATGTCTTTGGGGGAAACGTGAGCAACCCATGCAAACACGGTGAGAACATGCAAACTCCACACAGAAATGCCAACTGTCCCAGCCAGAACTTGAACTAGCAACCTTCTTGCTGTGAGGCAACAGTGCTAACAACTGAGCCATCGTGCCACCTATAAGTACATCAACATTCTAAAATAAATGTCTCAGCAACTACCAATTTGGGGGCCTCACGGTGGCGCAGTGGGTAGCATGATCGCCTCTCAGCAAGAAGGTTGCTGGTTCGAGCCTCGGCTGGGTCAGTTGGCATTTCTGTGTGGAGTTTGCATGTTCTCCACGTGTTGGCGTGGGTTTCCTCCGGGTGCTCCGGTTTCCCCCACAAGTCCAAAGACATGCGGTACAGGTGAATTGGGTAGGCTAAATTGTCCGTAGTGTATGTGTGTGAATGGGTGTGTGTGGATGTTTCCCAGTGATGGGTTGCAGCTGGAAGGGCATCCGCTGCGTAAAAACATATGCTGGATAAGTTGGCAGTTCATTCCGCTGTGGCGACCCCAGATTAATTAAGGGACTAAGCCGAAATAAAAATGAACGAATGAATGAATGAATGAACTACCAATTTGCATGGATTTTAAAGGTATACATTAGTACCTTTAAACATTAGTACCTAAAGTAAGTAGCTAAAAAAGTACGTTTTGAAAGGATTGGTACCTCCTCAGTGACAGCTTTGTGTACCTATATTTCTGAGAGTGTAGCAGCCATTCAAGTCGTTGTGTATTCTGACAAAATAAAGAAAATAAAAACTAATCTTTTCAATCTCTACATCTTTTAGTATATAAAAAGTTCTGAAAATGTTAAATGACTGCATTTCATAGTGAGACTAGCAAAGAATGTGATTACAAATTCATCACCATGCTTTTTTATTTAATTTTAGTCCAGAGTGATTAAATGCCCTTTAAGTAGGATATGTAGCAATTTCGAGTTCTGAGCACATGGATGACAAAATTACGTTGTATTTATGAGTGATAAACTCAAATATCAAATAGTCAAATACCTGCGATAAAGAACATAAGCATGACTTCTTCAAACAGCCATTTTCTCAATCATATTCTTTTATTCGTTGCAAATCACCACACAGACAACGTGAAGCTACCATTTTTAACAGGAATAACTCGTCTCATGCATGATTTTATGTTGTTTCACTTCTTGAGTTTGGTTGGTTGTGAAATATATTTTGTAGTACAGGCAGAGATCTCGGCAGTTCTTTCTACTGAAAAGCAGTATAGCCTTTAACTGATTCATTGAGTCGTATGTACACAGATCCAACAAAATCAGGGGTCCTCAACTCCCTGAAGTTTTCTGAAGAGTTTAGCTCCAATTCTGATCAAACTAAAGCTCCTGTAGAGCCTGCTAGCAAAACCTATAGATGGCAAACCTGCAACCTTTAGCCAAAGCATAACAGCTAATGCTAAGAGAAAATTATGAGGGCGTTGAAGATATCATGGAAGAAAATAATTCATCATAGCAAAGTCAAAGTACATGGAAGATCATTGGGTTCAGCATTCTGAGTTCAAACATTAAAAGAAGTTGCTCCTGTCATCACAGCTGTGCTCTGTATGTTAATGAGTTGATGTTAATGAGATGGTTATCAGTGTCCCTCTCCCGCTCCCATTCTACAGTTGATCATCATTCGCTCAGCATGTGATCATCCTATAAGCTAAACAAAAATGTTAATTTTCTCTATTTTATATTTTGCAGTTTTTATGAAATTAGCCTTATCAGATATTTATTTTGGTGTGAAATCTGGTTCAGGGCAGACTATAGTATTTTTACAAAGGTGATTAGTGCCCATTTTTGGATGTGTGGTGCGTTTTTTCTAATGGTAACTCATACAGAACCTCTGGTCTACCAAAAGTAAATTAGTAATCTTTGCTTCTAGTAATTATGTAGAGCTTAGTTAGTCTTCATGTATGTTTACATAGCAATGGTGCTACGTTTTGCATGAAAGGGGGACTCTGCACAGTTGACAACAACAGAACCAAATGTAACTCAAGACAGTAGAGTATTGTGAGAACAGCAACCTGATGACTTCGTACAGTGTACCTTACTTCAGTTTGCTTCCAACTTGAATGTTTTACGTCATAAAAATAGATACCTAGGTACAAATTTTTCAGGTGGACCTGAAGGAAACATGAGTCAAATATGGTCACATACTTGAAATTGGACTTCTACACTTAATCCATCCAAATTCACAAATGTTAAGTGAAAAGTGAGAGCACAAACACTACCTATGCACGCACTTACCAAAAGCAGTGAGCATCCATTGCTCTCAAAGCTTGGGGAGCGATTGGGGCTCCATGCCTTGCTCAAGGTCATATCAGCTTAGTATCAATGGTGGGATAGAGTTATTTATCCACTCCTCCCACCTTCCATTCCCATGACATGCCAGACAGAGCAGTCCTCCCAGAGAGAGAGAGAGAGAACCTCCAAGGTTAGTTCAGAAATGCATAAAGCGGCAAGACTCCATAAAAGAGAGCGATAAGTCTGTTCCATTTTATTGGAAGATGGAAATCAGTATTCTGCTTAAACCACTGGTTTGAAAATGGTGTGTGTGTATACACACACACACACACACACACACACACACACACACAATTACTAGATGGAGATATATGTATCAGCATTTGTTTTTATCATATGGTAGTTTATTGCAGTTGGAAAGACGAGAAAAAAAATAAAATATAAATATTAGCTTAACAATTCAGCACTAGATTGCCTTCAGTTTGCAAAGGGTACACAAGCAAATGTATAAATTTGCCAATTCATGAAAGACACTGCCCTCTGTTGGATAAAAAGTATTTTATTAGCTCAATTGATAGCTTCATCCCTGCTTTACAAAAGGGTCACAGATAAACATTTAAATAGATAAAAACTTAAAACGAGTCCACAATTTCCTCAGACATCCTGCAGTCACACATACTCCGAGCGCTCTCTTCCATTTTGAGAAGCTGGTGTATAGCGACCCCTGCTGGACGTTCTTCCTTTTGGGCAAGAGCTGCAGAGGAGACCTCCACCAATCACCAGGAGCACTGCTGCCCCCCAGCAGATAAAGATGGCTGCTCCAAACTCCCTCTTCTGTGCTTCGGCTACTAGAGGATTGAAAAAGTCTCTGACAATCGTATTGGCGGTCCAGCTAGGCGGCACCAATCCTAAGACACCAGCAATTATGAAGGCAACGCCTCCTGTTGTAGCAACCCGAGCTTTTGCAAAGTTATCTGCCAAGCAGCTAGTACATTTACCACCTGCAAAACTTGCAAACATGGCAATTAAACCAATAAGAGCAGCAATGACAAGGATAGCTCGAGAGGCCTGTAGATCTTGGGAAAGAGCCAACATGGAGTCATACACTTTACACTGCATTTGGCCTGTACTCTGCACCACACAGCTCATCCACAGCCCTTCCCACATTGTCTGCGCAGTCACAATGTTGTTTCCAATGAAGGCAGTCACACGCCACAGAGGAAGTGCACATGATATGATTATGCCCAGCCAGCCAAGAATGCCTAGTGTTGTTCCAAGGAGCTGCAAGCCAGTAGACATGTCTGCAAAGAGTGAAAAGCCAATAAACGGGTCAAAAAAGGAAACTGAAAGTATACAAAAAGTTTAGAACAGGTGCAAGACTTCCTGGAGAGCCACAGATCTGAATTTAGCAAACTCTGCTAAACACCTAGTTTATATAAAAGCCTGAAGGACTTGATTAAATGGAAGCTAAACTCTACAGGGCTGTGGCCAAAGTTCACACACAGGGTTTAGTAAACGAGCGGAGCCAGCAAGCACATTTTCTTTGAAGTCCAGTCATTCATAAAAAATAAAAAAACCCACAGGTGTAGAGTGTCAATTTATACCATTACCATATGCAGTCAGTGTTAATAGATTAAGAAACCAGTCTGCAGAGGTGGATTTAATTCAAAAAGATAAGCAACTTAATCTCAAATGGAATGGTTGGCAGGTTAGGTAATCGGTTTCTCAAAATATAAAAATTTTCCATGCTAGTTAACTGAAGTCTGATTTATCAGAACGTGCATGAAACTTGGCACAAGTGTTTAAGATATTCCCCACATTTAGAAGTTAAAATAACCAAACGCAAGGGGATTTGGTTTGTAAGTGATTTGTGTGAGCATTTGGCCAAGTGTACAAATTGCTCTTGGAGGGCCAAATTTGCAGATTTAAGTAACACTTCCTTGGTAGTTTCAAAAGGAGTCTCAAGACCTTGGTTAGGAAGTTTTATTTGGAGACAAATAGAATAATTCTGAAGAACCCTGGTGCAGACATTAAATCCAGGTGGGAAGCATACAAAGTTTTACACATCTAAAAGCTGTGGGGAACAAGCTAGTCTTTACAATGCATTCACTGGATTGTGGTTGTAGATGACATGCAGTTTTTCAGGAAAAATACATAAAATTAATAGGGGAGTCTGTGGACTGAAGTCTCTTGAGAAAAAAAAAAAAAAAAAAAAAAAAAAAAAAAAAAGAATAAAGTTTTGGATATTGAAAGCAGTTTTGTAGCTTTTCAAAATACAGAAGTTTAGACTATGGCCTAATGAAATATTTGCATTTGTTTTTTTTAAACCCAAGACCACTAAAGCACGTGAATCTTATTTTTCTGCTAGTCTGTTAGGAGACAAACATACAATGATTCTATATAGGCTAACATTAAGATAATAATTTTGACCATAGTTTGCCTACCTTTAAATTGTTCATGATAATGACTTACCTGTGAACTACAGATGAGCTTGCAACTGATTTTCCTCACAGTAAACAAATCACTAAAAACAAAAACACATTTGAAACAAGACTACGTGCAAGAAATCAACTCCTCATAGAACTAAACACACCAACAAGCGCTTTATTGCAATCCTTTAAATTATTTTGCTCCAACAGCTTGAAGCTGCTGCCCTGCTCTATTAATGAATCTACATCGGTGATTGGCTGATTATAAATTACGTTAATCACTGGTTTGTTCTCATTGGTTGCTGATTATTACCTGGTTACATGTTAAAATTAACAACACCCAGCGTTTACTCACTTTATACAGTTTACGCTTTTACAGATTGTTGAAAGTGCTAGAGTCGTCAAGACAAAAAGATGGAAATATGAATGTTTGAAAAACTTTGTTCATTTAGCAGACAATTAAATGAATTTACAACTTGTTTGTTTTGGGCGTGTTCATTACAAGACACAAAATATTGCCGTTGCTGTCTAACCAATCAAATGTTCAGAGAGAGATTACGTTTGAACAAACGTTTGATTGACGGAGTCCTCGTCCAATCACAAAGCAAACTTTTCCTGCTCAGTTCACAATTGACAGGGCATTCCGCCAATCAGAGTGTTCTAATGGGTGGCCCTTAGCCTTACGGTAACATTCGTGGTCTCTGTTGTACGCGCTGGTTTAGACAAGCAGTATGGCGGAAGAAGAGAGTGAATTGGAGTTAGACAGGTTTAAGAAAGAACTGGAGACTTTGTTGAAGATTAGTGCAAACGACGAACACGGGCTCCGGAGTAAGACGTACTGTGAACGATTTTGTGAGGTAAGATGACAGGCTGGACGAAAGCTTTTGCACGCTCTTTATGAAAAGCAAACAGAGATGTGCTAACCAGTGTTAGCAGCATGTCAGCAGATTCCCCTCCCCCAGTATACAGACACCGTAAACCCAAAACTTGTTGTATTTCCACCTTCGTATTTACAGGTGTCTTCAGAAAAACGCAGGAGTTGATCTCAGTAGGGTGATTGTTAATTTATGATGAGTATTTCTGGAACAGGGGCTGTCAGTTTCTTAAAATTAGCTTCATTAGCTTGCTAAATGGCTAACGGTTAGCATTCCTAAGTTGCATTCCAAAACAAGCAGCCTGCGAAAGATCAACTCCTGCACACTTCATCAGATTTGATTTGCCAGGGAGCTTATGAAATCCAAAAGACGCAAACTCCGTCTGGAAAATCATTATATAGGATGGTAGAGTGTTAATTTATACAATTATTCGATGCTGTCAGTGTTAGCAGTGGTTAAAATCGTACTAACTAGTGTCTGCAGAGGCTGTTTTTAAATCGCCTGATTTGTATTCAAAAGTTGCTATGTAGCTTTTCACTTCCATTGCAATGGTTGGCAGGTTAGTTAATCCATCTCCTTTTCTCTAAATGTAAACTTTCCATGCCTTTTAACTGAAGTTTGATTGATGTTTTCTAACTTCTATCTCTAAGTCGAGTCATTGGATGCTAATGATTTGCATGATCATAAACGCCATAAATCCCTTGACAGTAATGCTTTCTGTTGTTAAGAGCACACATATCTTCATTAACTGTTCTTTTTGTTTATTATTTTTCTTCTCGCTCTCTTTTTTCACTTTAGTTGGTGGTGGAGCAGACTGAACGATGGCATGTGCCTCTTCCCCAGCTCCAGGTGTTGCGGAGTGCCCTGTGCTCTTTTGTCCAGGGTGCAGCATCATTCCCTCCAGAGTGTGAGCATGTTCGCTACACGCTGAGTAGTCTGGCCCTGTGAGTATGCACTTCTGCTTTTGCTTCTCAATCGTATATGAAGTTGCAGAAAGCTTGGCTGAGCTGGAAAGTCATTTTCTTATACGTGTGTTGTTTTATCCTTAATAAAACGAGAATTGAAAGAAGGCATTTTGAAGAATGGTGATAACCAAACGGGTGTATTTGCCAAGCAATGATGCGACTTGATACAGAACTACCACAGTATAATGTATTGTGGGAGAAACTAACTAACTAGCTAGCTACGTCTGTGTGAACCTCATTGTTTGAGAAGTCATGCAGGTGGTGGGGCGATACATTTGCTAATTAAAAAGTTTGAGATCAAAATATTGTCTTATTATTGCTGTAAAAGAAAGGGCTGCATCGCGGTTTTATTCTTTGTAATTTAGCTTTATTTGCGTGGGTTCCTTATGTCACACTGTGGTTCAGCTAGCACTTGCACACTTTACACAGCACTTTAAATTTCACTTTAGTTCAGATGTAACAGGATGAAACGATTTTTCTGACTATAAGGCAAGAGCTGTAGTTCAAACCACACAAATCTGTGACACCGATTACGTTTACATGCACATCAGTAATCTAATTATTTGCCTTAATCTGAATAAGACAATAATATGATTAAGGTGTTTACATGACTTGGTTTACATGAAGTGTTTACATGAATGTTCCTTTCATGTTCACATTTTACATATTATAGTACATAGTTCGATTAACATCATTACATCACCAATCGACGATAGTTTCCTCCGGCATTTTACGCAACAACAGTTCATGTTCGTCATGGCACCATATGTGATTTTGGGCATTTTGTTTTTGCACTTCAGTTACACTTCAGTTAATTTCTCACACTATGCGTGCAAACAGAAGACGATGGATACAAATTCTCAAGCGACAGGCCACTCTTCATTTCATTCACTAACTTTTGATTGATGCTCCATCAAAGTCACTTCAAAGTCAAGGCACTTCTTAATGTCCATTTCTTCCAGAGTTCTCAGCATAGTCATCATTACCATTCGCACTAAAAATGTGCTCTCTTGCTTGAAGCCATTCTCATTTGTTTGTTGTCAAACACCTGACAACTGCCGTGTGTGCGTCCAGTCGCAAAAAGTAGCGAAAAG
Organism: Danio choprae; assembly: GCA_903798125.1. Lineage (NCBI taxonomy): Eukaryota > Metazoa > Chordata > Actinopteri > Cypriniformes > Danionidae > Danio > Danio choprae. The sequence goes on along the minus strand of CAIGQW010054073.1, from coordinate 9,501,178 downwards.
TACTGCAAAACGGTAATAGTTTGATTAAAGTGTTTACATGTCTGTACTGCACTTCAATAATGCCACTAATATAGGAAAACTCCTCAATTTGATTTCTGTTTAGTTTGATTATGACTTAATCGGATTAAGGTAATCAAAAATCGCTGTTTACACGGTAGACTCTTAATCAGAGTATTGTTTTAATCGTATTAAAATCTGAGGATTGGTGTCCATGTAACAGTACTCGTGAATGTTTATTGAAATGATAGATATGGGAAAATGGGATCTTATTTGATTATTTTGTATTTTATATTTAACAATTAAATATAAAAATATAAATATGTAAGCACTTTAAGGAAATAAAAAAAACTAAAACATATGAACAATTACAATTATTGAATAAATATTGAAGCTAAGTGATCACTTCCTATTGAAAATAAAATGCAATTGGCAACACTGCCAGTCTCCCATGGATCTAGCATCTTTCTCAGCCTCACGCATGATGCACATGAGTTGGCCACGCCCACTTATTTACATTTCACAGTATGCATGGAATAAAAACATATTTTACGGTATACGCTTCATTCTGCGGTAACAATATATACCTTCATACCACCCAGCCCTAATTGCTGTGTTGTTTTATATCAAAGCTGTGCTCGCAAAATATCAAAATCCCTGGTACAAATAGAAAAGACATTAACTAAATTTACAATTACTAAATTAAGCAAAAAAGTTGAATGAATGAACATGAATGAATTTAATGTTTTAAAAACCCTATAGAGACATTATTTGTTGATTTGCTTATTATTCACAAAATGTATGTGGCATGAGCAACTGAATGAATCAGAATAAATTGTTTATGCTGCTGCTATTGTCACATGTTAAAGTTATTTTTAAATATAAAAAAAAATAATATTACATTTTAAACTTAGTTTGGGCTATTTATATAAATAGAACTCACTTATATAAATAGAATCGAAATAGAACAACAATTCATCTGACAGAAACACTAATTGGGCGGTAATTGCTAATATTGTGGCATGTTTCATTTCTTATCAACATATGGTTTAATTGCCACCATTTCAGCAGCACAGCAGGTTGCATTTCACAGTGCTGATATGAAGAAAGCACATTATCGCTGATTTATTTTATCACATGTAGATTTTTGTTTCCAACTTGATAGCAAAGTACGCTTTCTTTTGACAGCACAAGTTAACACAAACGCAAATTCATAATTGAATCAATTGATAGTGGCTCACCCATGCTTGACAATTACATACAACACAATTACCCACTTTGTGAGAAAATGCAAAAGCGTTGAAATATATTTTTCAATCAATCAATCAGAATACTGTGAACTGTCATACTGTTAAATGTTATAAAATTCAATATAAAATAAATGAAGACATTTCAGTTTATGGCTTAAAGTCTAATGTATATTCATACAAGTCATAAGAAAAAATAAATAAAACCACCTGTGGTGGATAATAATGTCAAAGCACCAGACATTTTTCTGGGTTATGCTTTACAAATTGTTCACTCAATTTCTAGATGAAATGTGTTTATTTTTGCACAGATTTAGCACTGCACATGGAACTCTTGTGTCAATATGGATATGTTCCATATAGCAGAAGTGTGGCACACCTGTGAATGTATGGCTTGTTTTAACACAACTGTGAAAAAGCAGCAAATAAGGGTGTACTGATTTGTTTTAAATGGAATAGGGTGGACTCTTGTGTTAGTTTTGGCAGCCCACATTTTTTATTTAGTTTTAGTCTTGATCTTTTGGAGATTTAGTCTAGTTTAAGTAGACTAAATGTCCCATTCATTTCCATACATTAGATTTTTCTTCTCATTTAAGATTTCTCTGTACATTTAATGTGTTTGTCAGCACTGGAGCGATAGACAGAGTACTGTATTACTGACCAATAAACCTTTATATATTGTTTTTTTGTGTATGTTAACATTTTCCCAACTTTTAAACATGCTCATGTTGTATCTTGAATCTGCATAAGAACATCAGTGCATTGTGAGATGCCCATAGGCTTTTTCTAATCTCAAACACATTCTTATGTAGTATTTTGAAATTGCATAACAACATCAGTGCATTGTATAATAGGTTTTTTTCTATGAACATCGAAATGTGCTCTATTTTTAAATAGCAAAAGAAAAACAACATCAGGCATTTAAGTGTATATGACAAAGTTTTATGTGTGACTTGTTTTCCTAACAGAATGAACACTGGTAGACTCAAGAAACAATAATTTGTAGTGATCCACAAATTAAAGACAGCCCATTAGTCTGACAAGTCAATAAATAAATAGCTTTCTAATTGTTTGAAGGAAAATACTGAACTCTCCTTGCATGGTAAAACACATGAAATGTTTAAATGTTAAAACGTTTATGTTAAATGTATATAACTTTTAGTGTAGCCAAACTTTTATATGAAGCATATACCATATTATTTTGTAATTCATTCTGGCTGGTTACTAAAAAAAAATCCAGTAGCCAAATGGCCGCTTAAGGGGAAACAAATCGAATCCTGGTTATTGTGCTTCACATATTATTTTTGCTTATGTTGATGATTGGACTGCAAGCCCCGGTATATAGTCTATATACTGGTATATAGACTAAAACAATGACATTTCTCAAGATACCCCTTGGGTTTCACACAACATGTACATTCTTACAGGCTTGTTATGGTCTGACGGTGGGCAAATATCAAGTTTTTGGGTGAACTTTAATTAGTCTTTACTTTAAACATAATTTCACATGAAATTATCACAGAAAAATTAAGTGTAAAAAAACATTTAATGTTATATTTAAATATGTGGTCATTGTTAAACATTAGGGCTGTCTCATGATATAAGGGATCTCTTATAATGATGTATGTCATTATCAGAATAAGAGATGACTTGTATTGTGATATGAGATTGTAATATCGTTTAGTACTTTTTATCGTACTTGTAGTATACTACTCCATAGTATCTTTTCTGTAAAATCAGTCAATTAATAGTTTATATACATTGACCATATGGAAAGGGCTATTTCTTTTTTTAATTATATTCATATGTGATCATTCTCATGTTATTTCTTTGTATTGTTATTTGTTTAATTTTTTTTTTCATTATAATATAATAATATATTATTATAATAATTTAAATTGTTATATTGCACAGCCATATTAAACATGACAAGCCATTTAATAATAGAACAGTTGTCGTGAGCCTGTAATCCTGTCTAAACTCCTGGACTAAAAATCCAGACATTGCCAGATCATTTTATCTATCATTCAAATTTACTGCCATTTTACCGAAGGAAAAAAAAAACACTTTATCAGCTAGAAGAAAAAAACTGAAATAACTAGTGAAAATCCCTACCTCCGTATGTAAAACATATTGTTGAGGTCTAAAAAAATCAAATGGTTTATTGAAGAATCTTTTTTGTTGTTTGTTTGTTTGCAGGAGTATATTTGAACTACTGTTGTTCTTTGGAAAAGATGAGTTCATCGAGCATCCTTTAAAAGGCATTCTAGACTCATTCCAGGTAACTGCATCATGTTATTGATATGGGGGAAAAGTACAGTTCTGTTCACTGGACTTGACTTGTGTTTAAGGTTTTGTCACTTGATATACAGTATATGATTTAATTAAATAAAATACATTACATAAATGACAATGATTTTCCTTCTCTTTTTTGTTTTTTATTTAGGTCTGCTATGCGAGCCTGGTAAGCCACCAGAATGTTTACCTTCTGCAGGTTAGACATATCATTAAAGATGGAGGACCTTGGGCAAGTCCTGTACTTGAGGCCATTCTCAAGGATTCGGAGTTACCACAAGAAGATGGTCAGTCAATCATGCTTTTGTTTAACTGTGATCTAGTAAGCTTTACAATGAATTTCTTACACTGTTAACGTAGTTTATTACAACGGTCTCATTTTCTCTCCTTGTTTGCAGTGGACAAATATCTGAGCTCTGAAGTATCCATTTTCTTTGAGCTGCGTTTGCGTTACCTGGTGGCATGTGAAAGGCTTCCTGAGGCTTTGGCACTGACAAGGAGATGCATCCAGCATTCTGTTGTTGGAAGGGACCTCTATTTCAAGCAAGCCTACCTCATCTGTCTTTGGAAAGCGGCTCTTCATCAGTGCTTGAACAAGGAGGTGAGTGAGAAATTATTTAACTGATAAGTTACAAGTCACTTGCTGTGAAACAGATTTAATGTCCATTTTTTTGTAATTAATGCTTTGATGCACCAAAACATTTACCATTCTTTATCATGCTTTATAGGAATTTTCATAATTTTTAATTTATATCTTTTATTGCTTGCTGTCTCTGGATGGTGATATTTCCCCCCAGTATACACTATAAATAATACAAGGGAACTTCACTCATAACCAGTGAAGCATAGATGTGCTTTAAATAAGAGACTTATTGTGCAGTGTTGGCTTCAATGATTTGTAATGCTGGGAGTCGTTGCACATGGACAGTCAGTCTAGTTGTATATGGCTTTCTTCTTTCAGTTAAATTCAATTATCTTGGCCTTTACCAGCTCTACAATTGCAGACTGCACTCACCAGAAGTTGCGCAACATTGTTTATAAAGATTGGAATGTAGATTTTTTTTTTTTTTTATATATATATTTATTTATTTTTTCCAAAAATGGATGCACTAAGGGCAACCTTTATTTAATGCCCCCGAGCCACACGAGGCACGGATTGGGCTTATTGGACTTCTTTTGGATGGCTGGTGAAAAAAATATCTGATTACAGTCAGCATTTCCAACTGACAAAACATGGTATTAATAAATACCCCAGAGCCACTAAACCAGATGCTGGTGGTGCCAATATTTGTAGAATAAAATGTCAGTTGTACCACTACTCCCAGGTCTTCGTCTTAAGGCCATATGTGTAGGACAATAGTGCTGTTTGAGCTTTTAAAATAATCTTAAAGTTATATGAAACATGTTCGTAAATGTCTGACTTTTTCTTTTTTTTAAAGATGGCAGACATTGATGGAAAGGATGCTGTCGAGTTACTCTGCATGATGGAGAATGAGGAGAAAGATGAGACTGTTTTGATGCTGAGTAAAAGCTTTCTATCTCAAAAGCTCCAAATTGGAGACATGTACTACCTTTGGTGAGTCTCACAAGGTCTTTGAACATTTACAAAGTAAGTTGCATTTAGTATATGTACTCTCTTTTAAATATTCACTTCTTTATTTCAATTTTTTTTTTCTTTAGGGATTTGGTCTTCATATGGAGCAGACTCTACATGAGGCTGAACATCTCTAAGCAGAGCTTTCTAAAGGAATGCAAAGTAATGATTCTTTCAGCCACCAACATAAAAGCAATTTTTCCATTCATGAAGGTGGTTTTGGCAGAGGTAAGATATTGTTTTATCACATTACAGGTGTAGATGTATACATAGAAACAAATGTAAACAAGCAAGCCATATGTTCATCTTTATTGTATGACTGTGTTTATGCAACTGTCATTTTATATTGAACTATTGAAATTTGCCTTATTTTTTTACATTTTTTTTTTTACAGTTTGGAAAAGATGGCCAGCAGTTTTGTGTGGAGCTGTGTACCCGAGCATTGCAGACTGGCCTTCAAAATGATCCAGTAACCAAGACACTCCTCTACAAAACTGTTGCATACTTGCTCCCTAATGACCTTGAGGTCTGTAGGGCTTGCGCACTGCTCATTTTCTTTCTGGAGAGAACTGTTGAATCGTACAAGAATGTGTTCCTCTTATATACCCACCCTGATCAACAGTACCATGTAGACACTGGTCCCGTGGGCAACAGTGTACGATTTGAGGTTCTTCAGATCCTTAAAAAAGACCTGTATTTTGACCCTGAGTTCTGGAGCATCCTCAATATTGAGACAAACTGCTTGAGGCTAATGAGTGACAAGGTTGGCAAAGCAGCCTTATGTGAAATCATGCAAAAGGAAAAGTGGATGCCAAGCTACTGTGTAAAAGGATATTGTCTGTGTCATTCAAATGACACAGACAGGACTGTCAGTAAAGCAGAAAATCATACCAGTCATAATGATCAAGGAACAACATCAAAGAAAATGTGGGTTAATTTTGCCTCAGAAAATGCATCCTCCAAACCTCCAGGCAAAAAGCGGGGAAGAAAGCCAGGGACACGGCTTGTAAAAAATTCAGATGCCTGTCCAGTTCGACGTTCATTTAGGCAATTGGACTTGGAAAAGGATCATGAGAGGAAACTTAATAGCAGGCATCAGAGACTCCATTCTCGCCAGACAGAGATGAACACATTGAAACGAAAGGGAAGAAAGCCACAATGGCTTTTGGACCAGTTAGCTGCCCATTCAGAGAACAGTGAACCACGACAAGTCAAGAAGCCAGGAAGGAAACCAAAGGAGTCAAATATTTTGAAAGACATTTTAGTTGAGCCACCAGTCAGTGAAATCACAGTGGTATTTTCCTACCCTGATAATGAAGTTGACATCGCTCCTAATGTTCAGGCCACACGGGTTTCTGCAGAAGCTCCTCATGTGACAGAAAAAAGTACTGACAAAACCTCATCTCTAGAGAATTTAAAATGGCCTCACAGTGCTCTGTCTCTGCTCGAGTTACTGTCTGCAGAATCTACTCCACGTAGCAAAAAAGACTTGAGGGTGAAGGATGAGATTGTTTTCCGGGAGCAGGGCCCTTCTATGGTTCGAAAATTCCACACATATTCAAGACCTGTTGAATTAGAAGAAATATCATTCAACAGTTTACCCAGAGATAAAGATGCTAAGCTGAACCATAATGAATCCAAAGAAGTGAGACTGGGTGCTCAGCAAATAAGTGAACCTGCAGAGAGCCCTGGAGTTGTCACACAGGTTAAACAGTCTGTTGAAATCAAGTCTACACCAATCTCACCTATAAATGCAGAAACATCCACTTCTGTTGAAGCCATTCGAGAGGCAGTTAAAGAATGCATAGATGATCCAAAAGTTAGCGAGTTCTCTAGCCTTCAAGATGCAGACATGCAATTTCCATTATATGGTCCTTACAGTCCTATTAGTCCTCCAGAAAGTACTAATGTTGACCTTGCACCCGAAGTGTCAACTCTCACCACAGCTGACACTATTTCTGCAGAAGTGACAAGTCTCACCACAGCTGGCACAATATCTTTATCTGATGGTACGCCAGAAAACATGACCAGTCTTCCTGAGGATGCTCCTCCAGTTCTCACTGAAGTGGCAGTGCTGCCTGATGATACAGTGGCTAACACTTACACTTCACCTAAAGTTGTGCCTGAGAGTACGGACATGTCAGTGGTGCCACCAAGAACCAAGGAGACAACCAAAATGAATACTGCTGTTGATGATCTTGTAGCCAACCTTATCCCTCAAAGTGATACAAGTTGCCAGCTTTCAGTCAACTGCAGCTTTTGCAATAAAGAAGTAAAATACCCACACATTCTACGGCATGCACTGTGGCATCATCGGATCGAAAAAAAGTGCATGTTTTGTCACAAACGCTACGCTCATGGGCGCAGTCCATCAGTCCATTTTAAAGTCCACATTCAGCAGCTGAAACAATCTAATGGGCTTTTTAATAAAAACATTCCTGAGAAAGCAACTGAGACCAGCTCACAGTGTGGTCAAAGGAGACTGTTTAAACGTGTCAAACCTGCCATTCGGAATAAGTTTAGAAACATTAAAATGAGGTTAAACTGCACTTTAAACATCACAGATTTGCACAAGGATGGGCAAAGTTCAAATCAAGTAAGACTGCGGACGAGGTTAGTTAAGAATTCAGATCCTGGAAAGGCATCGGAAGAACAAAAGGAGAAGGTTTGTAAGATGAAGAAAAGACATTTAAAGAGTGTTTTAGTTAAGAGACCTCAGTCCAGAGATGAGAACAAAAAGCTTTTCAGAATGAGGCTAGCAAGGAAAAGAGCGAAGACTATACAAGCACTAACTCCAAAGGACAACCACTTGGAGAGCAAGGGCAACTCCGCTCCAAGGGTTAATGGAGTGATCAGAAAGAAAAGGAAAGTTAAGAGTGTGTCTGAGACAAATCTCTCAGATGAAAAAGCGAAGACGTCAGTACCGCAGGAAAGCAGAGAGAAAACTGAGAATGTAGAATGCACAGAAAGTCAAAGAGACACAGAAAGTCAGAAGGACATTGTCAAATGTCAATCTGAGAATGCAGGTGTAACAAAAGACAAGATCAAATCAAAAATGAAAAGAGCAAATGAAATGCTGAACTCTGGGCTGGAAAAGAAGATTGCGCCTGAAGGCCAAAAAGAGGACGAAGAAGCTGTAAAAAGAAGGAAAACAAGTTGTCCAGAAGACAGTTCTGAGAATCAGCATCCAAAAAACAGTAATACAGTACAGAAGGAAGAAAATGCAGTGGAGAATAAAAATGGCACTCAGAAAAAGTCAAAACCGCCTTTCGCACCATTCCAGGGAAAAAGAACTGGAGCATCCACACAAGTCAAATGCCCTGTGGAGATTTGCACATTTAGTGCAAAGTCAATACTTGTCCTTTCACATGTGCTCTCTCACCATCTTAGCGACAAGAAGGCGCTTGTGTTCTTTTATGACTTTGGAAAGGAAAAATGTCTTTACTGTTGCCGGAAGATATGTAACCCTCAGCATTTTTTTGATCATGTGATATGCCACAGAGGTGAGTTGAAGTTCCCGTGCTACCATTATGGCTGCAAGGAGAGGTTCCGAACACGTATGGAGCTTAGTGAACACATGTTGGTCCATCTTCCATTGAGAGCCATGTGCTGCTTTCCTGGCTGCTCTATGCAGCTTCAGACTATGATGCTCCTGTATAAGCATGAAAAAATGCATTATCAAGAAAATACACATTTGGAAACAAAATCAATCCCGTTTAAAGAATCTGAACCATTAGTACATGCAAGACTAGAAGATGGTACAGAGGCAGTGGCAAATTCTTCAGTTAGTCAGCTGACTACAGCCAAGTTGCAGGGCTCTTCATCTGGAAAACAGGATGATGATGAAAAACCTTTAGTCCTCAATAAAGGTTCTGTAAACTACAGTAGCAAGAACCACAGCCTTGTTAATGGGCATGATGAGTCTGATAAAGTTGTTCCTCCGAAACCTTCAGATCCAGTCAGTAAAGAGCAGGAAACACTGGCTTCAGGAAAACACACAAATAAACAATTCATTCGACCTCTTCCCTCATCTTATCTTGATGAGTCTTACACTAGCATGCCAAAACGCTGGAAGGAACCCCAGGTGGTCTCAAAGTTATCAAGCACTGTGTCAAAGCCAGAGAAACTGCCTACCAGGCAGCGTTGCTCTCGATGTTTTCAGTCATTCGACAGTGAGGAAGAGCTGCAAACACACAAGGACAAATGCACATCACTCTTTGGTTTCGATTCAGATGATGAAAGTAAGTATCTTTTTAATTTAAAAAAAAAAAAAAAGAAAATTATTTTATTAATGTATTACATATCTCATGTCATTCCAATCACCTGAGACCTCATCAACAGAACATAAATTAAGATATTTTAGATGAAATCCAAGACCTCCGTTAACCTCCATAGGCAGCAACGGTCCTGATATGTTCAAGGTCCAGAAAAAAAAACAGAAATATTGTCAACTTTTATGTGAAGCTCCAAGAACACTGTAAAAAACGACTTTGTTCGCGTTTGTTCATTCACATCAGGTTGTCAGGGTGCACGCTTATTACAGGCACTACAATCTATTGCCATTTGTGTCAGCAGGGCAACACACAAGCATTATATTGCCTGTAATAAATGCACACACTGATCTGATATGTAAAACATATAGTATATAAGACATACATAGTGACAGCTGTTTTTACAGTTTTCTTGGCACACAGAAGCGTTCACAGAGCTTCGTATGATTACAGTTAAACCACTAAAGTCGCATGACATTTTTTTACAATGTTTTTGGTTTCTTTTCTGGGCTTCAAACTTTACATTTTGTTCTGAAGGAGGTCTCAGTGGATTGGAGTTATTAATGAGATAATTTTCTTTTTTGGGTGAACTAAGCGCTTATGGTTATTTTAATTTAGCGTTTGTTAAATATTTTGTGTTTGTCTTCATAGGTGCCTCCTGAATTTGGAGAAGCAGCCTTTTCTACTGAGAAAACTGCTAAATGCTGCTGTAGGCAATCACCGTTCTTACATGTGTGCTTAACATCTTTATCAGCATCTTGAAATGGAACTGTATGGGAAATGACTTGTCCCTGTCTGTAGTCTTGTATGACCTATCTGCTGCTTTTTTACAGCAGGTCTACTGGTAAATCTCATGTTTTTGTTTTTTTAAACAAATCATTAGTCTTTTTGAGACTTGGGATTACAATATTTTTGTTATGTAATTGTCTGCTTTTTCAGAAAAAGAATATGTTTGTCTTTCTGTAAAATGCACAGCAGATGCTTTTTGGCACTGTTAACACGTTCTATCATCATTTTGTCATTTCTGCTTGTCTTTTCAATTATAAGAGGATACCAATGACCCTAACACTACAAATTAAATTGGTCAGTCTTTCTGGCAAGAGAAAAAACCTGCTCTAAAAGGAAAAGTGCAAATGTTGTGATCATTAATAAAGGTTTAAATTTGTGGCAGTGGGTCAGGTGTCTACCAGTGTTACGTGCTGCTTTTTGAGCATAGGTACTGGATGGAAACTCGTAGGCCACTCAAAGTATTGCAAGCACACTTTAAGTATGTTCTTTTATTATTATTATTTTTATTTTATTTTTTTTAATCCAAACTTGATATGTGAACCTTTGTAAATGTTACTGATTGCATCTTTTACAAATGTTATAAACTTCAAGACACTTGGGAAGAGTTAAAGACGCCAAGTCTTTAAATGAAGGACTGTGACTTCTTTTCAGAAAATGTAAAGAACTGTTGACCTATAACAGTAGGCTGGTGCTGCTGGGATGGTCAATTCTTTAAGACTGAAGTTTCTCCTGTTAACGGAGAAGTGTATATGTGCCACACAGCCTCATTGAACATTGTCATGACATATTTGCAGTGTCTTCTCTGTAACTAAAGAAATTCTGGAGGAGGACTAATTTATGTCTCAGACAGAGGCATGTTTAAAGCTGTTCCAGGGATGAGCAGTACCAGTCTTATTTATTCAGTTTTTGTTTTATATCTTCTGTAAATGTTTGAAGAGATTAAATAGTATATAATTGGATTGGGTGACTGGGTTTATATATCGAGAGCTTTTTTTGTCCTAATTAATAAACACATTTGAAAGGTGTCGAGTTTGGATGTTTATTTTAGTGCCATTATATAATTTGAGGTCTTTATTTCAATATCCTTTGAAAATCAACTACTTGTTAAATTAGCCAGGGTTAATTGGATTTGGATATATGGTTTTCCCTTAAGTATATGTATATATTGGTCAGATGTCACAAAGTGCATTTGTTTACAGCTTTGAAAAGTAACACACGTTGCCATTTTTAGTCTATTATCATAAAAACCTCCTGCACACATGGCATGCTTAAAAATACATTTTCAGAAACTTTAAAACGTATTAACACCTATTAGCTTAATTTTTGAGAAAGTTCAAAATATGAGTCAAAACAAAGTTAACTTTGTTGAACTTAATGCACAGCACACATCAGGGAATGCTTAATACTATTTACAGTTGTTCCCAAAAGTTTTGAGAACTACATAAATATTGAAAATTGGGAAAGTTGCTGCTTAAGTTTTTTTCTGGAGTGTAAGCAATTTGCATACACTCCAGAATGTTATGAAGAGTGATCAGATGAATTGCAGATGAATCCTTCTTTGCCATGAAAATTAACTTAATCCTGAAAAATTTCCACTGCATTTCATTGCTGTCATTAAAGGACCTGCTGAGATCATTTCAGTAATCGACTTGTTAACTCAGGTGAGAATGTTGACGAGCACAAGGCTGGAGATCATTATGTCAGACTGATTGGGTTAGAATGCCAGACTTGACATGTTAAAAGGAGGGTGATGCTTGAAATCATTGTTCTTCCCTTGTTAACCATGGTGATCTGCAAAGAAACTCGTGCAGCCATCATTGCGGTGCATTTAAAAAAAAAAAAAAGGCTTCACAGGCAAGGAAGGTTTGCCTGTGGAAGGTAGGTATTGTGGCTACTAAGATTGCACCTAAATCAACAATTTATAGGATCACCAAGAACTTCAAGGAAAGAGGTTCAATTCTTGTTAAAAAGGCTTCAGGGCGTCCAAGAAAGTCTAGCAAGCGCCAGCATCGTCTCCTAAAGAGGATTCAGCTGCGGGATTGGAGTGCCACCAGTGCAGAGCTTGCTCAGGAAAGGCAACAGGCAGGTGTGAGTGCATCTGCACGCACAGTGAGGCGAAGACTTTTGGAAGATGGCCTGGTGTCAAGAAGGGCAGCACAGAAGCCACTTCTCT
>CAIGQW010054073.1:9448024-9458329 GCA_903798125.1 Danio choprae | reverse complement strand
TGCGAATATAAAACCAACTTTACCTCAATAATGATACTCTGCATATTACTTGTCTAAAAAGTTTGGGGTCTGTGAGATATTCTGTTATTTTTGAAATGTGTATCTTATGCTTTTGTTATCAACAATGCAATTATTTAAATCAAAGATACAGTAAACATTGAAACTTTGATGTACACAGTCATTACTTCAGTCTTCATGGCCACACAGTCATTTAGAAATTAGTCTAATATGCTCCTTTGGTGGAAATCATACTTTTTAATTTTTTTTTACCAAAGATTCCTTAACTTATAGAAAGTCAGAAGCAGCATTTATTTGAGAGATTTATGATAAATGATGCATATAAATAAAAATGTATGTTACAGCTTTACTTAAAGTGGTGTTCATAAGATAAGATAAGCTGTGACATGATGAATATGAAGAAGACTTTATGCATGCCTATGACAACTGTTATTAGGTGTCATTCTCTCAGTTATGCCATTTTAAATGCAAATGGGACATTTGCAATATGTTTTTAATAAAAATTTGACAAGCAAATACATCATATCCTTTTTATCATGGCAACTAGAAACTAGGTACCAGGTAGAAGCTAGAAAGCTACTGATCACCCCACGAGTTAGCAAACATTTAAAAAACAAATCACATACACACCAACATCCAAACATGCAATATCCAAAGAAAAGAAACATATTCAAAGATGCCTTTTCAGAAAATGTGTGTTTTTGAAACTAATGAAAATAGCAGAAGTCAATGATTTATTTTAATTATTTAGCTTAACATGTTTAATGTTCCAAAATATTATAAATATTTCTTAAAATAAATTAATGTGTTCAATAAAAATAAAAAAACTTGCAGTTTTTTACCCAGACATTTAAAAGAACTTATTTTAGAGCAGTAATCACAATACCCTGAAACTGTTCTATTTTTATCCATGGTTATCATATCGTCAGAATCTTATACCGGCCCATGCCTAGTCATGAGTCCATTATAATTGTCATGAATATTTTTCTGACCACTTTTTTTCAGTGGAACAAAGACTTATTTTTTCATTAATTTCTCATTAAACGTGTCAATACTCTGACTAATAATTTTACAACTGCATCATTAATATTTCATGAAATATTTTAAGACCAAAATTGGAATACCATGTTTATTTAAAAAAATACTTATCATGAGGAACACATGAAATGAAATGAAATACAAGTAAATTTAGAAATCAGTACTTCCTTTTTTTTAACTGCGTTTTCCAACTTTTTCTGATTTGAGGTTGTACATGTAATCTTTCTTTATTTGTTGTTTAATAAATTTGCAAAGATTTCAAACAAAACATTCACAATGTCATTATTGTTTTTTTTTTTGTTTTTTTTAAAAATAGAATTCTGAAGAAAATATTAAGGCTTAATTCATTAAGGCTGTAGCATAACAAAATGTAGAAAAAATGAAGTGGTGAACATTTTTTGGATATAGTGTAAATAGTGTCTATTCTGTTGCTGTCTAATTTAGAAACATTCTTGAGGATGCCAATTGAATTGTAAGGGTCAGAATGGTTGTGTGCTGTGTTGCATTGTATTATTTTTCTGTGCTGACCCCAATGTTTTGTTTTTTTCAATTGACATAAATGATGTCTGATTTATGTCTTATTTCTTAACTGCTCTGAATTTAAAACATTGACATTCGGTTGGCAAAACATGGCATAATTTTTCTTTTTTTGAGCAATTTGAATTTGAATTGAATTTGTTTTTGTAAGTCACTTGGGTTAAGAAAATGTCTGATAATGAATAAATGTATTTTATATATTTGTTTTTAGAAGAATGGCTTCTATTTATTCATTTTCCTTTGGCTTAGTCCCTTTATTCATCAGGGGTAGCCACAGCGGAATGAACCGCCAACTTATCCAGCATATGTTTTACACAGCGGATATCCAGCATACAATGCATTCGGAAAGTATTCATAGCGCTTCACCTTATCCACATTTTTTATGTGACAGCCTTATTCCAAAATTGATTAAATTCATTTATTTCCTCAAAATTCTACACACAATACCCCATAATGACATTGTGAAAAAATATATTTTTAAATTGTTGTAAATTTATTAAAAATAAAAAACCTGAAAAATCACATGTACACAAGTATTCACAGTCTTTGCTCAATACTTTGTTGATGCACCTTTGGCAGCAATTACAGCCTCAAGTCTTTTTGAATATGATGCCTCAAGCTTGGCACACCTGTCTTTGGGAATTTTTGCCCATTTCTCTTTGCAGTACCTCACAAGCTCTATCAGGTTGGATGGGAAGCAACAGTGTACAGCCATTTTCAGATCTCTCCAGAGATGTTCAATAGGATTTAGGTCTGGGCTCTGGCTGGGTCACTCAACGACATTCACAGAGTTGTTGTGAAGCCACTCCATTGATTTGTTGGCGGTGTGCTTTGGGTCATTGTCCTGCTGGAAGATGAACCGTCGCCCCAGTCTGAGGTCAACAGCACCCTGAAGCAGGTTTTCATTCAGGATGTCTCTGTACGTTGCTGCATTCATCATTCCCTCTACCCTGACTAGTCTTCTAGTTCCTGCTGCTGAAAACATCCCCACAGCATGATGCTGCCACCACCATGCTTCACTGTTGGGATGGTATTAGCCTGGTGATGAGCGGTGCCTGGTTTTCTCCAAACGCAACGCCTGGCATTCACTCCATTCAGACCAGAGAATTTTGTTTCTTATGGTCTGAGAGTCCTTCAGATTTTGGCAAATTCCAGGCGGGCTGCTTTGTGCCCTTTACTAAGGAGTGGCTTCCGTCTGGCCACTCTACCATACAGGCCTGATTGGTGGATTGCTGCACAGATGGTTGTTCTTCTGTTCTCCTCTCTCCACAGAAGAACGCTGGAGTTCAGACAGAGTGACCATCAGGTTATTGATCACCTCCCTGACTAAGGCCCTTCTCCCCCGATCACTCAGCTTAGATGGCCGGCCAGCTCTAGGAAGAGTCCTGGTGGTTCCAAACATCTTTCACTTATGCATGATGGAGGCCACTGTGCTCATTGGAACTTTCAGAGCAGCAGAAATCTTTCTGTAACCTTCCCCAGCCTTGTGCCTCGAGACAATCCTGTCTCGGAGGTCTTCAGACTGTTCTTTTGTCTTCATGCTTGGTTTGTGCTTTGACATGCACTGTCTTCCCTGGGACCTTATATAGACAGGTGTATGCCTTTTCAAATCATGTCCAATCAACTGAATGTACCACAGGTGAACTCCAATTAAGCTGCTGAAACATCTTAAGAATGATCAGTGGAAAAACTGAATGTACCTGAGCTCAATGTAGAGCTTCACGACAAAGGCTGTAAATACTTATGTACATGTGATTTTTCAGGTTTTTTATTTTTTAATAAATTTGCAACTATTTCAAATAATTTTTTATTTTTTTTTGTCATTATGGGAGCACCCGGAGGAAATACATGCAAACACGGGGAGAACATGCAAACTCCACGCAGAAATGCCAGCTGACTCAGCCAGGTCTCGAACCAGTGACCTTCTTGCTGTGAGGCTAACCACTGAACCACCGTGTCACCCCCGGCTTCTATTTAAAGCGTCACAATTATTTTCAACTGTGATGATGTAGCCTTAAAAGAGTGAAAAGTGTATGTTCAGTCATATGTAATAAAAAAAATACTTACAAATATTAGAACATTGTTTTTTTTTCATTAAATTATCACCTTCAATTTAAATAGATTTTTGCTGTACCATATGCTATAATTTTTTTTTATTTTTTTTATTTTGGAATTCCTAGGTCTCTTACACTGT
Organism: Danio choprae; assembly: GCA_903798125.1. Classification (NCBI taxonomy): domain Eukaryota; kingdom Metazoa; phylum Chordata; class Actinopteri; order Cypriniformes; family Danionidae; genus Danio; species Danio choprae. The sequence goes on along the minus strand of CAIGQW010054073.1, from coordinate 9,454,542 downwards.
AATGAAGTGGATCAGCACAGACATGATTGGCTACTGAAGACTCTTGAATCATATGTTCCTCCTACACTCAGACATCTGCTCTCAGTGACTCTTCTGGATGGCCGTAGCATTGGCAGCATGCGGCCAGGAGCTTACAACAAGGTAACATGGCTTTAGATGGGATACAAGGTACAACAAGTTTAGATGAGATACACCTGTGGATATTCACATCAATATAGCATAATTTGTATGGCACTGTACAACAATAATTAATATTTTTGCATTGCTCTTAGGGGTAAGTTTAGGGTTGGGGTGGGGGCAGGTGCTTTAAAATACAATTTATTGTGTAACTTAATAAATAATATGAATAATACTCTGTACAATTACTGTTTTCACTTTAATGTGGTGGTTGGGGTAGATGCTAATGAAATACAATAATGGGTAATTTAATAAATAGTATAAATAAATCTCATTAACTTCTGGCTGCTGTATTCCTGCTAGCAACAACCATACAACACTCACCTCTGCTCATCTGTTATCGCCATTAAAACTATACAACCTTTAAGCCATCATTGGCTATTTTAGTCACTGATATTTACCCTGAATGAGTCATAAAATGACTTTTCGTAAGATACAACATTACCTAACATTTTTTAGATTCTGTTAAGTGCAGAAACTAAATGTACTGAACTAACCTTCAATGAATGTCATTCATCCAAGTGTTTAGAAGAAAAAAAAAAACAATTTGTTTGTGAATGTCAGAGTGACACTCTCACATGACATCAGTAGCGATGCCGCCTCCAAACTCGCATCATTTATCACAGTTGCCATAGCACTCAGTGCAAGCCCTTGCTTTCCATCTCAAAGCAACCAAAAAAGCTGCAAGGTGGAATAGAGGTTTTCTGCACACTCAGTCATTTGAAAGGAAAGCTGCATAGGTACGCATTTTTTCCCCACTCATCATGGGGTGACGAGACACTAGGCAGGTCACTATCAGCCCTCCAGGCCAAACATGCCAATCAAGCAGTGAATATGGCGCTTTTAAGGTTCCCAGATACTGCTGACTGAGTATTATCCTCTTCTGGCGGTGAGAGAAGCGTCGGGCCACTGAGCAGAAAGGTAAACGAATACACAATGCGACAGGAGGTGTCGTGATGGTTTTAAATGAATAGAGCTCAGGGTGGGTGCCATGCTCGGAGAGGTTAACTTTTTTATTTTCAGCTCAGTCTCACTGGAAAAAAAACATGCCTATATGGTGACATTCTGCAAAAATGACTTGTTTATGTTGTTTCCTGCTCGTTTAAAAACTCTTTCATAGTGAAATTTCCAGTGGGTGGTGCTAAAAGCACATTAGCTTTGAATTTAAATCTCTCATTGTTTTATGTACATTAAATAAACACATCACAATACTTCAGAGGCCTGTTGCACAAAACAAGTTGAGCAAACTCTGGGTTGCAGAATTAGTTTTGGGTTGAAAATGAAGTTTTCACAAGTTTGACACAAATGTTCACTGTGGTTAGTAATTAACTCTGGAGCATGTGCACATGAAAGTGTGAAACGTACAGCAAACATCCAATCACACAAGACACATGAAAGTGTCAGTTTTATACTACTCTCTTGAAGATTAAGAGATATATTATTATTAAAAATATAATGAATTTGAACCTATATACAAGGCTAAAATAAATACCCCTATGCAGAAAAAAGTGTGGCAACTTAAAGAAAATATTGTATCAATTCAAATCAAGTGTTTATTTTAATATATAAACAGCACAAAAGACTGCCATTTTAATTGATTTAAATATTAAAGCTAAAGTATATGTTATTAATTCATTGTAAATGTTAAAGGCGATAGTAATATTAATTGACAGTTTGAAAGTATTTGAATATATAAATAATTAAAATTCATATAGTATAAGCACATTATTAGCGACAAAAAAGCAAATGTGACTCAAAAATGCTTTTTGCATCAGATATGTAGCTGATTGGTTTCACTTTGGATTTGCGACCTCTAACCCAGAATAAAATGTGTTCTGGAGCAGGTTAGATGTATAGTGTAAGTTAGAGTGATGACGAAACCTATTTAAAACCAACCCACTTTCTTGAGGCCGAAAAGGAGGGAGTAAGGCTTGCTAGTGAACCTCTCTCAAGAGGTTCTTGTAAGTGCACCAGTCTCCCATGTTGGTGAGAGCAGTTTAAATCTAACTTGGAGCAGTGTGTGTAGAACGAGAGGAGTTACATTGGCATTGTAACTTGGAGGGGAGTAAGCTTTAGTGGGGTGATCGCAATAGCTAGTAAGAGCTTTGCAGGTAAACCTCATTCCCTTGAGTTTAAGAGCGGCCTTGTTAGCACTCATATCTTTGGCGCTGGAGACAAAGGTTTAAAATCACTTGATGCTGCAAGTAGGACTGGAGGGGTTATACTGGTGCCATGGCCCAAATTGGAGTGGGGTTTTTGCTGCTTTTCCAACATGGCTCGGTATGGCTTGGTTTGATTTTGATTGTCTCGCTTAGCTTTTCCACTGCAGTTTATTACAGCTTAAAGTGGGTTGGACATTGACATATCATTTTAATTGTGCCATCTACTACCATGATAACACTAACATGATATCCACTCCTTGGTTATCCATTTATTGATAATATTACTTTAAAATGATTTTTAAGTTGTTTTCATTATTGTACATTCACATGCAGGTTTCTTCTGTGTGTGAGTGCTCATTTGTGAAGAGAGAGAGAGAGCACTCGTGCAAATGAAAGATTGTCACTCTGCTGCTAATGGTTAACTATTTTTATTATACTTATATTTTATTTCCACTTTTTCAAATATATGTGTATTTTTGGGCTTGCACAAACAAACCATAAAGATGTGTGATGCTAGCAGTTAAGTGCCGCAAGTCTTTTCTTCTCACCTCTCACACACCTGTGCAGATTATAAATACTTTGATCATTTACTCTGACCTTATCTACTGACCACATTACAGTCATGTTTAGTTGCGTGAAACAGTGATTTCAAATAATTCTACGTTGGCTTTGCTGACTGTTTATTTATTTATTTATTTATATTGTGTTTTGTGTCTCTTGCAGCAAATCCAGTGACACAGGTATTGACAATTTTCTTTAGCAAATCAGTGACCTACAGTAATCAGTATGTCATATTTTTTATAATGCTATGGCTCACCAAGTACCTACCAGGTACTGTAAACAATGTATATCCCCAAAAGTGAGCCTTACTGAACTGTACTGTGCCATCTCATGCAGGGGAAAAATGCCATTAGCAAGGTGAGTGCAGGTGAATTTCATTCCCTTGGCCTGAAGAGGTACACTAGTGACTGAAGCCATGATCACATTAGATTTTGAGCATGCACAATTCACAATTCAGACGGAGCTGTGAAAATAGGCGGGATAAAATAAGTTAATGTGATAGTGATAAAACAAGCGATTACTCCATAATTTACTTTTCTGTACAGAGAGTTCACATTTTGATATTCTATTGGTCTCACACATTCAGATGATTCAAATTCGCATGTCAGAGTTCACCTAATTTGAACTTTGGAATTTGGATTTGGAAAGCTGCAAGCACCAGCAGCAAGCACCAAGATCATCTCCTAAAGAGGATTCAGCTGCGGGATCGGAGTGCCACCAGTGCAGAGCTTGCTCAGGAATGGCAGCAGGCTGGTGTGAGCACATCTGCACGCACAGTTAGGAGAAGTCTTTTTGAAGATGGCCTGGTGTCAAGAAGTGCAGCAAAGAAGCCACTTCTCTCCAAAAAAAACATCAGGGACAGATTGATCTTCTGCAAAAAGTATGGCAAATGGACTGCTGAGGACTGGGGTGAAGTCATATTCTCTGATGAAGCCCCTTTCTGATTGTTTGGGGCATCAGGAAAAAAGCTTGTCCGGAGAAGAAAAGGTGAGCGCTACCATCAGTCCTGTGTCATGCCAACATTAAAGCATCCTGAGACCATTCATGTGTGGGGTTGCTTCTCATCCAAGGGAGTGGGCTCACTCACAATTTTGCCCAAAAACACAGCCATGAATAAAGAATGGTACCAAAACACCCTCCAACAGCAACTTCTTTCAACAATCCAACAAGAGTTTGGTGAAGAACAATGCATTTTCCAGCACAATGGAGCACTGTGCCATAAGGCAAAAGTGATATCTAAGTGGCTCGGGGACCAAAACGTTGAAATTTTGGGTCCATGGCCTGGAAACTCCCCCGAACTTAATCCCATTGAGAACATGTGGTCAATCCTCAAGAGGCAGGTGAACAAAGAAAAACCAACAACAAAGAACAAAGAAAATCCAGAAGTTGATCGAGAGCTTGCCCAGTCAAATTGCAGAGGTCCTGAAAAAGAAGGGCCAATACTGCAAATACTGACTCTTTGCATAAATGTCATGTAATTGTCGATAAAAGCCTTTGAAACGTATGAAGTGCTTGTAATTATATTTCAGTACATTACAGAAACTACTGAAACAAAGATCTAAAAGCAGTGTACCAGCAAACTTTGTGAAAATTAATATTTGTATCATTTTCAAAACTTTTGGTCACGACTGTGTGTGTGTGTATGTATATATGTATATGTATTTAGTTGATGAACATGTTGTATCATAAACCAGACGCATTGCAATTGAAATATAATAGTAAGGGGTTCTAAAACTCCAGAAGGGTATTCAAAGCTTATGTGTTAAAGGCTGAAATTCACTATGGTTAAACAAGATTAGCTTTCCCACACATACAGAAGCACACTTTTTGGGACACATTTTCAGCTGTTGTGGGGTAATAGGCGGTCATGGACACACTTTTCTCTGAGAAGCGCCCATAAAAGAATTTCTGCTCTCTGTTACGTAACAGAGAGCCAGTCTGAAAAAACAAATGGAATGTGAAATTCGTTACCACCTGGAAATAAGATTTTTGGAAAAGAAGTACTCTACTAAGTCCAAATCATTTTTTTAAATTGAACCATGTTTGAGCACAAGAGACCAACTCTGTATTAATAAAATGGATTAATTCCCCCTTGGAACCCTTTTAAAATAGGTTTTTAATAATCTGCCCATATTGATATTTGTTTTTGAAAAGGAGTAAAATTTATTGATGTTTAACAGTCACATATGATAATTTCAGCTGAAATCAAAGTGAATTTTATGTACATGCAATGATTTTTGGTATATAATTTGGCAAAGAGTTTGGTAAGACACACATTTCCAATGAGCCTGTGTTGTGTGTGTAAAATTCACTGAATACAGCACAATCACGCATGACTGTGATACACCAATCCAACCAGAAGGTGACAGTGTTGTTGTTTTACTCACACTGACCTCTATTCACATTGGACAGATGCTACAGTTCCCCGGGACCCTCAATGGAGGGGATGCAGGTACACAGTCAAGCTCTGATGATGAAACCTCCTGTCCTGAAATGTCAAATGAACATGTCTCTGACGCCCACAATTGATTCCCTTTATCAACTCTGGCACTTAGACGAGGGTAATAGCTTTGGCTCCTCTTCTTAAGCGTGCTGTAGTTCCTAGATCCTATCATCAGGCCCATGGGGGTCTTTCTGCACCATCATATCCTTCAGTGACACGGGTCTCCAGAGCCCCCAGCATTCTTTTTAGCCAGACAGGCGGCAGAGCTAACAGAGAGAATTAAGAGGCTCTAATACAAAGCTGGCAGGGAGAAAAACAGTGGGGCTAAATTGTCAGCTTGACAAGGCAGTTTCAGCCAGTTCTAATGAGGAGAGAGTAGTCTCAAAGGAAGCCAAGAAAGACGAGCTCAGCCAGAGCAAGGAACGAGGGGTTGGGTGGGAAAGAGATCAGTGGATTTCTTGAGAGACAAAAAAGACTTTTGGTGAAAGAACTGGATTTTTTGGGGGGATTTTTCATTTAGCCTTGTCTATTGCTCATCTGAATCTTTCAGAGAGTTTCTTGTTTGTTCAATCGTAGATTCTAGCTCAGGTGCGCTTTGTGATTATTGGCCCCAGGTGTGTGTGGTGTTTCCACTATCTCTCTCTCTTTACTTCAACCGCTCTCTCTCATTTGCTCAGTGGGTTTCACAGAGGATGCTGCGAGTGTGTTGGTTCTTTTAAAGAGCTAATGAGGCCCATACCGGCAGGTCCCTGCTGTCCTTCTGCTTTCCTCTTTGTGTTATGCTCACTGTCCCCCAGGTGAACATGAAATATTCCCCTTCAGTCTCGTTCACCGTTTTTTTCCCCCTCCCTGCAGAGTTAAAATCTGTTCTCTGAAGTGTGTTTGTCTGTGTGTGTTTCTCCGTCCCTCTGCGTCAGGTGCTTGTAGATGCCCCATGCTCTAATGACCGGAGTTGGCTTTATACCCCTGATACCCACCGAGGGGAAATGTGGCTGAAGGAGAGAACTCAACTACCACTCTTACAGAAGGAGCTGCTCTGGTAAATATCTATCACAGCAACCCACATACACACTCAATCACGTGGCCAGCTACAGTAGATGATGCTATATGTTTTCTTGATGCTGTTCCATTTGAACAAAGTTCTACAGTCTTGCCCCTCTCTGTCACAGACAATC